>RJWM01010437.1:0-63605 GCA_004363535.1 Dasyprocta punctata | reverse complement strand
TTTGGGGAAAATAACATATGTTTACACATATAAACTCGTTTTCCCCTAGTGTCCCCAGATACTAGATACATAGAACAGTACTGAGAGAATTTATTGCCAAGAAAAGATGCCTTAGGAAAGCATGTTTGATAAGTTTATCTTTTATATCCTGTTGTACTCAGGGTTTACAAGGGAAAAGATTTAATACAGGACACATAATTTATAGGGTTATTTTATAATGTTCGCCCAAAGAGTCAAAGGCAGAAGAGTACAGGAGATCTGTCCGTGTGCTAGAGCCCCAAAGGATCCAACTGAGGGCCTGGATCCCACGGCAGTGTCCTCCATGAGTCCAGCTGAAGACCTATGGCCCACGGCAATGTCCTGCACAAGTCCAGCTGGAGACCTAGAGCCCATGACAATGACTCATGCAAGTCTATATCAAGGATCAGCACTGGGAAGGTCAGAGGTGGAAGCTAGAAAGTCTGTGCCAGTGGGGTGAAGGATCTGTGCCAGCAGGCTGAGGGGTATGCACTGGAGCCAAGAAGCAGTGTTCAACATAAGGACCAGAGCTCCCCAAAAAAGAACTGCAGTTATCCTCTGTGACAACGTGGACCCAAGCTCGTCTGATGAGAACAACTGAGTTCATATCAGGAAAACCAGCATATCAAGCTTCTCTAGGAGAATCAACAGTGTACCATCTTCTCCTCCAGTTCTCGTTTTATGCAGTCGGCTATTGGTGGGCTTTCTATGCCCAGAATAACACTGATTCAGTTCAGCTGGGTGTTACAAGTTATCCTTTGTCATGAGGAAGCATATACACTATATTCAATATCATCACTTTAAAGAAGAAAGTGGTCTGAGGTCCTCAAGTACAGGTGTGAGTCACCTCAAATCTCAAGGGCTCCAGATTCAGGAGAGAGAGAGGGAGGGAGGAAGAGAGAGAGACAGAGAGAGAGAGAGAGAGAGACTTAGAGAGGAACACTGAGCCTCTCCTGGGAGCATCCGCCTTACTGCAAAGCTTGGGGTGATTTCCCAGAATGCTTCTCCTTGAACCAGTCTCCAAAAGCCTGAACTTCCTTAAACAATCCACTCAGCACATGGCAAAACCCAGGTGTCCCGGGGCTCTGGGGTTGGTTCTGGGAGACTCAAGGGCACCATGAGGAAGCCAATCCCAGGGTTTGCCTGTTGTGTGCTGTGTCTTCTCAGCCTGGTTCCCTCATATTAAGAAACGTCCCCAACCAGACCCTATACCTGAAGGGTGCCACCACTCCTCAGCAGGGCCCCGAGCCTTTATCAGGTGGTTGGGAGGACATTTAAAAGATTCAAACCATCTCTCCTTTAGAACAAGGAAAAACTCCCCATGGTCAGCCCTTCAAACAGGATAGTCACCCTGTAATATGTGGCACATCAAGGGATTCCCAAGATGGGCTTAGATGAACCAGTGTTGACACGGGAAAGAAAGAATCTTGTCCCCGGGGCAATGTGGTGTCAGGAAAGCAAGCAGGAAGAGAACTAGGGATTTGTAAGTAAAGACAAGAGAGCTGAATACTGGCTAAGCAGCCTATCAGTTCTATTTCAATGAAATACATATATATATATATATATATATATATATATATATATATTTATATTTATATATATATATATATTTATATATATATATATATATGTCAAAGAAAATTTCAAAATCCACCGACATTTACATGAAGCAGAAGGCTTAGAAGAACACATCCACGCATCGTGCTCTTCTTGAGCATTGCACCCTACACTTCCTAGGAGGACTTGACCAGCCCGGTACACTCTTGGCAATGTGCATGCTCTCATACCCTGAGATACTTCATTATGTCTGTTCCTTCCCTTGCCGAGAGATACAGGGATGTTCAGCAACCAATTACAGTAGTGCAAGCGACCCCTCTCCGCTGCACACTCCTCACTGACCAGTCATGATGGCCCCAGAATTACCTCAGAATACAAGGAATGCACCTCCCAGATCCAACGTGGCACAACAAACGTGATGCCGCCCACTCCGCCAAGCCCAGGGGGCTCCAGGGGCCCCACCGTGTCTGAGGACACATCCTGGGCCCCTCTGCACCTCTGTGACCCCCTTCCTGACCTCTCCCTTGCAACTCAGCCTTTCTCCTCCGCCTGGGGCTGGGATGCATCTTTCTGGAGGCAATGATGAACACTGTCCTTCCGCTGCTGCCCGACATCCACAAGCTTCCTGTCTCGCAGATTCCATGTGGCCTCATCTGGGGACAGCAGTAAGTCCCTGGCCCACAGGCAGAAGCCTAAAGAGCTGAGCTTGGCCATCTCTGAGACACAGCATCTCAAGAGCTTAGCAATCAGATCTCCTGCTTAGAGACTCGAGGTCTGGAAGGAGCCTGTGGAGAGCAAAACTGAAGGCCCCCTTTCATGGCCCCAGCAACCCAAGAGCAGCTCTGAGCAGGAAGCACCAGCTGCCTGCCCTTAGCTGTCCCTGGCACTCCCAGCCTCTGTCTTGCCCCACCCTGGGTTCCTTCCCCACATCTCCATCCAGCTTTCTTCTGCTTTGGGGACCAAATCTGCCACCTGCTAGAGAGCAGAAGTCTGCACCACCAATAGCTTTCAGTTTCTCCCTCCTCCTCAGCCTTGGACACAGTACACTTCCCAAACAAGGTGGTGTCACCTCAGTGTTTTAGTGGGAAAATGTGAACTGCTAGAAAGAAAAATCAAAACACTCGCAATAAGACCAAAAGAAGACACCTTGGCTACATAGTGAGAGAAACATGGCCTTTGGGTTGAAAACGCTGGATATGCCCACTAGCTCATTCATATACTAGTAGCATATTCATCTGTAGATTCACTAACCTCTCTGATTGTTGGTGCAAGCCCCATATCCAAAAGGAGAACACAACCTTGTTGTTATGAAATTTAAATTAACATACACGCAAAGCATAAGAATTATGCTAACTTGAAAGTGTTTTCAGAATGAATGTTTCTTTAAAAAGCTTGTGTTGAGGATGGGCAGCATCCAGCAGGCTTCAGGCCCCGTCAAGACAGGCACGGCACCTCTACTGGGCTGTCCGGTACGCTTTGCAGGGTGTTTTCACCCTTGTTGTCCAGTTAATGCCTCAGTACAGTACAGGAGAAGTCCATGATATAGACTCGCAGATGAGGCACGATGTGGTTAAACATTTCATCAAAGGGACAGAGGGTTAGTTAAGAAAAAATCAAGTCCTTAACATCTTATTGCATTGTAAAAGTATTAAAATTTCCATGACAGCGATCTATTTTTCTCAATCTAGAATAGGTCTTTGAAAGTAGAAGTTATTTGTGTTTATGTGCCATAAATAGAGAGTATAATCAATAACTATTAGACAGGAGAATCAGTGAAATAAAATCTAAAATAAGAATGAATTAGCATTTTGATATTAAGAGAAGGTCCTGACTCCAGAACAAAGACAGCTAGGGTCAAGTTCGTATTCAGCTCCCCCAGTCATGTACCTGGCCATATTTGTGCTTTATTTTGTTATTGGAAAAGTGGAGATATAGCTACATACAATTTCTTGGAAATGATTAATGATAAATACAAGTTTAACATGTAACATGGATCTGAAACAAAATACTCAGCCATTATTCACCCACTGCTCCTGGTAAGATCGTATCACCAGTGAGATATGCATGGTAGGCATCCAAGAAAAGCCAAGGCTAATTGCAGAGGGAGCTAGAAGGGACCTGGCAGATGGTCAAAGTTGGGAGAGTGGGGGGCAAGGGGCAGGTTGGGGAATATGCCCAGGGCAGGAAGGGAGCCAAAAGCAATGGATTCAGACAGGCAGTCTGAAGTCGGAGAAGCAGAAGCGGCAGTAAAGCCACCTCCACTGGGACAGCCAGGCCATCCCAGCGCACAGCTCCTTTGCACGTATCAGGTGCAACTTTTATCTCAGGACCCCTGAATACCAAAGGCCAGAGGACTCAAACCCACAGAGGAAGCAGGAACTGCCCTGCTTCCCTTTGGTGAATCAAGTTTCCTCTCCAAGCTCACGGACATCCTCACTGCCTGCAAGGAAAAGGCTGGGGCCCCTTGGCAAGGGGCTCCCCCGCGCTCTGGGAGTGAGTTTCCTCAGCAGGGGACACTGTGCCTTGTCCTTCATTGGCTTATGGCCTCCGAGCATGATGAAAACTGTTGTTATTTCAAATCTGACCATGGATGCTCTCAGGCTCACTACGAAGAAAGTGGAGCTCTTGGCATCAGCGTAGGGGTGGATCCTCCTTGTCCCAGCTTATTACAGGGAGGCACAAAGCCCCGCCAGCTGACCGGCCCGAGGTGGTCTTCAGCGGAGCTCTGAGAGCGCCTGCAAGCGAACAAAGCACAGGCTGTGGGCTCAGAAGGGCGCCGCAGTGGAAAACACCTCCAGTCACCCGCTTCAGCCTCTGAAATCAGCCAGCGTGCTCAGCCCAGCCCAGCAGCACAGCTTTCAAAACAACTTTACACAAACAGCTACTTCACTGTTTGCCTTCTGACTTAGCCTTCCCGCGGCCTGCGCGGGACAGGTTCCTGGTCATTGTTTTGATGAATGGTTCTTTGTAAATACATTTGGAATAAGATTCAGCCTGTGAAGCTAACATGGAACTCAAGATGAAAGAGAATGGGAGATTAAAAAGAGATCACAAGGGAGCAAGGACTCCATGACCTGACAGAGAAGGAAAATAAGAAGGTTCTGAAGCTTCTGCACAATTCTTTTCTTGCTGAGCCATTAATTTGATCTTCTGAAGCAGAATAATCAAGTGTTCCGAGCCCAAAAATTCGTAGCACAGGGCTGGCTTCTAGATACCTTGGTTTACAGGAAGTATTTTTGCAAGAACACGGTATTCTTTTCCAAGTGGTTATAGCTGTTCTTAATCAACAACCCTGTACTTAGGCTGCCTACACACTAAGAGTCAAGAATAAAAATACTAAATTTCAGTACAAATGGTAAGCATACCTTTCCACTACACCTAACGGACTTTCCTTCCTTAATACGTTACCATTCTGCTTTTAGATTTTCTGTATTTCCTGTGTCTTCCATTTCAGTAAAGTCAGTCATTGTCCAAGTGAAAACAAAAACATGCTTTGAAAAAAAAGATTAAATTATACACAAAAATTAATTATGCTAATAGAGCATTAGAATTATACTTGCAGAGGGTGTGAGGGCTTAATTCAATCCCCAGCGCTAAGCTAACTCACTAAACAAATGCTTCTAAGTTCTCCTGAAGCCCTCTCACTCTCTGTTTGAGATCAGTAAATGTCAAGTCACTTAAATGTCCGACTACATTCCTAAAGTGACACTGAGTGTACAGAACATTTTCAGATCATATAAGTAATACAGGAGTAGAGACAGTGACTCTACTGTGTGCAAACTGGAAGGTAGGACTGCAGGCCAGAGAACAGTTCCTAAGAGGACTGAAGAGTTTTGACAAAGACAACTCAAGCAGGGGAAATCACTTAGAAGAAAATGGTGGTGGCAATTTTTTTTTTGAAAAAGTCACTACTAATCTACTAGTGAATACAAGCTCTCATTTAAGCATGACAGAGAAGCCATCGTCAATAGTAAAACAATATTCCAATTCACCCCCTTTCTTTGATATCTCGTCTGATGAATGCATTATAGAAAACAAACCATTTTCCATCTTTCTGCTATCAATCGACAGACATTCATTGTCTTTAGAATTTTAATTTTTCTGAAAACAGCCAACAGGATATGTGAGAAACAGAAAAAATAAATAAGTAAAAGCATAATTATGGTATTCTGCACTGGGAATTACAGTACTGATGTTCCACAGCAATTTACTCTCACTGAAAATGTTGCATTGCCCATCAAAAATGTCTCATGCACAAACCATAGGAATCCATGACTAGGACTCCCATGCTGTAGATGCCCAGTCAGTCCTGTAGCATGTGGGTCAAGAGGGCATTAGACTTGACACGGGAATGGGGAACAGAGGTTACAGGGGGGAGGACTCATTTCTGCTGTCCATGGCTAAGGCCCAGAGACAGGGAGGAAGGTTGGAATCCTTTCCCATATTTAAAGGGCATCTCAGGATGATAAAATCTCAACCTCTGCAGGGAGAATTTGGGGGATACACTCTTCTGACATCAATATTGCAACAGAAAATCCATCTGGTTCACTTTTAGATGAGATAAGATAAAGTATATATATGAAGTTTTATTTTTGATTGAAGTAAGAATTTGTGCCATTCATTTAAAAAGCTCCACATATATCAGCCAAAACCACCCAAAGACATCCCACAAATTCCAGGTCTGTACTTTTTAATAATAAGGCTATCTAAAGAAATATGTTCTAAATCACCTTTTATTAACTTTTTTCCCAAAAATCCTGCAATAACATGTAACAGTAGATCTGTTCCTAAAGTTTCCAGAGTTTGGAAGATTGGAATGTTATCATGACCAAACTGCAAAACAAAAATGCCAATTTTATTACATTATTATTGTTGCTGTTGTTGTTATTTAAAGAACACACACAAACACACTCCCTTTATTGATCAGAGCTGTTACTCATCAACCAAAATTATCCACTTCAAAAAATTAAAAATGAATGTTATTAGTCTTAATTTTTATTTTTCCCTTCACATTTTATCTGTTTCCTACTGTCTTTTACTGTTGGCTTTAGTCTTTCTCATTCATATTTATAAAAGTTTTATTTTGTTACATATTAACTCAGACAATAAGCAAGACTAAAATGTGTTATGTTCTGTCTCTTGATCAAGCATCTAAAGCAAACAAATCCAGGGAACTGATCAAAAATTAATACAGTACATACTTTCATTATAGTTAGAGTAGCTAAACTCCATTTTTGTTGAAAGTTCCAAAAATAACTATTTTTTCATTAAAAGTTTGCATATTCAAACTCTAAAGTTTCCAAAATAAATATTATAAATAGAAGTATTTAAAGAACTGATTGCATATTATGACATTTTATGTTGAATATAATTGTAACATAGAGAAAATAAATGAAACTATGATTAAACAAGGTATAAATACAAGACATTGCTGAGAAAGATGCCTAAAAGTTGAGGTTACCCAAATGTTATCATGGAGGTGTTCTTCCCATTGGCTGGAAGAGGGAGATGATCGTTAATGGCCAGCAAACCCCCTAACTTCTCTGTAGCTACAGAAGTTGCTGGGGAGGAAGCAACGTGGTCCACAGACTTACAGACACCTGTTACGCTGAGACAAGACAGCAGAGCCGGGAGGTGCTCAGCAGACAAATGATTCCCACAGTGATCTAAGTGTTCCCAGTTGGCTTAGTGATTTTCGGTACAATCAACAGAGGGCTGCAAGGGTAGTTGACTTATGTTGCAATCCTTACACCAAGATTACTCTGCTTTTTAGAATCATGTGTCAGGCTTTGGTGTCCTTGTAGAGCAATAAAAAGAATGATTCAAACAGCAGACTGGAGGAGAGAAACAAAAGCTGCTGGTATGTGACTCGGAAGCAGGATGGCATTTTGTTCTTCAATAAACAATTTTCTCATTCCTATTGAGGCACTGGTGAAGGGCAGAGAAAGGGGAAGGGAAAAGAAGGGTAACACTAATAGTTATTCAGTGTCTATCAAGAGCTGCTATGCTGTTTATTCTAACTGGGTTTTATGTAAAACCTGCATATTTAGTCAGCTTTGCTCATAAGGCAATTGCATCTCATCAAAATTCAGTAAATTGTCCAAGGTCACTAAAGTATCAGAAAGGAAACATGAATTTACGTATAACTGAATCCACAGACTGGAATTTGATTCCAGCTCTTTCTCTTTTCTGAACATTGGTTTTCTGATCTACAAGGACTCTGAGTGATGAGTAGGTATGCAAAGCATATTTGCTCAATAAATGAATGAAAAACAAATGAATGAGCTATTTCCAGCTGCAAAATTCTAGTATTCCTAGAACATTTTACTGCCAGATTGATTGCTTAAGCACTTTACAGGCATTGCAAAACAATTCAAAACAATGATAGAAATTTTTTAAAAATAAGTATTTTTATTTCATGTTAGTAATTAAAATTTACTTTATTTTTGTATGTATGTGTCTAATTAAGTAAATTGTTGTATGTTTTTAATGTGATGATATATACTTAATTCTTAAGAATTATTTAAACTTTATAAGACCCCAATTTGGAGATCTGGATATAAACTCAGGATGTTCTCATATTTACTCTATGGACTTGTAGAACTGGACAAACTCTGCTACCTCAGAGGTGGAAGAAGGATACCACCTGATCTGCCTAATATCCTGCCCATCAAATGCATAAAGTCTGTGATAAATATGGCTATTAAATTATCATCTTCCCTCCTGTAATCACTCTTCTCAAACAAATTAGTTGGAAAGTGTTGCCTTTGCTACTTGCAAAACTGGTTTCAGCATAATGCCTGCTCTGGTAACCATGGTTACCATCAATAGGGATTTGGACCTGTGGGTCACCCTTCCCTTGATACAAAGTAATGCTGCTGGCATCTTCCCTCTGTGATCTCTCCTAGTATGCAGGACTCCAATCCAAGCATCAGGATAACAACAACAGATAAATCTCAGTTCGGGAACATTTTATGAAATCCTGGCAGATGCCTCAGTCCACTCAGCTGCCATGACAAAATGTCTTAGAGTGGGTAAGCAGCAAACAAGATCTTCTTTTTTACAGTTCTGGAGGCCAGGAAGTCCCAAATCACAGTGATGGCCATCTCGGTTGCTGGTAAACTATGGCTTTGCCTTCTAGATAGTCTTCTTGCTGTACTTTCACATGGCACCCATCCCAGTCAATACTGCTGGGCCTCCATCTCAATCATGATTGCTATCCCTCACACTGGGAATAGATCTCAGCATATGAATCTGAAGGGACACAAACATGCAGAACATAGCACCAGCATTCCTCAAAACTGTTGTTATCACCCAAAAGAAGGTAAGCCCAAAGAACTACCACAGCAAACAAAGATCTTCAGGAGAAATGACAACTAAGTGTAACTGGTGCTTTCTATGAATCCTGGAAGAGAAAAGGGGTTATCAGGTAAAAACTAGGGAAATATGAGAATCATACGAACTCTAGTTAATAATAATGTGGCAGGATTAGTCCGTTAACTACAATGAAGATGCTGCAGGCAGTAGCACATTATGAGCCGCCCTACTCATCCCCACAGAGGTGAGGACTACTGCGGGTTTTGTCCTATAGATTATGTATATTTTTTAATTTTGTCAGTTTGTGAAGGTTGATCTGACTAAAACTGGAGAGTTGAGAAATCCACTTTACCACACAAAAGTAAATTAAAATATGTTACAAAATTTAAAATAAACTCAATAACTGAGACACCATTATCAACACATCACAGAATTCCCACTCCTTCCTTTCATGTCCAGCACCACCTGGTACAGAGAACTCCGTCCCTCAGGAAACACAGATGTGAGTATTGCACTCCAGGTAGAAGATTTGCGTACACTTCCATTTCCCTGCTATTTTAATTGTAAGAATGGAAGGTACATCTTATATTATCACCCTGGAACTTCCAAGCAATGTCTGCATATTAGTCTCCCGAATATTCTTCCTTCCCTCTTACTCACCAGTAGAAAAATAAACATCAAGGAAGATGCATTTGCATGTTTCTAGTAAGTTACATTGTGGATGCAAAGAGGAACATGAGGTTTAAACAATCCTTTTTGTTTGTTTCCATAAAATAAATGTTTTAGTTTGTATTTATCTCTCTCTCTCTCGCTCATAGAAAGAGTTTTAAAAAACAAACTGAGTTTTACGAAGTTAAATACCCATGGTGACAAGAGAAGAAAAATTTTCAATTTTTCCCAGAGTATGGAAAAAACGTATATTCTCTGGGCTGTAGTTTTTGAGATTTGCTGACTGTGCATCTAAAGTAGTTGGTCTTGATTAGAGTTGTTTCAGTCTGAGGTTCCCTTGTGAGATAAGACTTGTGAAATGTAAACATACTGGGGGAAATGCAATCGCGTTTTCATTTACTAATTGCTATAATCAAGGCAAAGCTCACAACCATTAGCTTTGATGTAGTATAAACAGAAATAATAAATTGATTAATCATCTTCTGCAAAGACATTAACCTCTATTCGCCATTTAAGTATTTAAAAGGTATACTGTGACCTGAAATTAGTCAATGACTGCTTTTCTATTATATTTATTCATTTGTTTATAAAGACGTGGAGGATTTTAGAGACTGACAAAGAATTTTGGAGGAGAAACACGAAAGATACCTGTGAGTGCAGGAGATGTGAGTAGCATTAATAGTCTTGGTACAGAAGAGCTGCGTCTGCACCGTAAATCAATGAACAAAGAAAGAAGAAAGGGGGCGCTGGCGAGCGATCAGTAAGTATTACAGTTCGCAAAGGAGCTGAAGAATCCTGCGTGTGACATTACACGATAGGAAGACAGAATGTGGCGAGTGTCAGCATAAACACTGTTACGAGTTCCTGGGCCACCTTGGCACTAACCACTGAAAAAAGAAAACAGTTCCCTCCTCAGCTCCCTGCAGATACATCACGGTCCACGACCCACCTTTACCACAGGTGCCAGAGGTCCGTTTGCAGAGCTGACCCCGGGTGGCCACGTAGGGAGCAAAAAGCAACAACCAAGAAAAGGTAGTTTGGGTGAAAAACTGCAGAAAGCACTTCCGGGGGCTTTTTTTTTTTTCTGTTTTGTTATTTTTAATTGCAAGTGTCATTATGAAGCCAACAAGGAAGATCAGAGATGTCACTGGAAACAGATCAAAAACAGTATATAAAATGAAACAAAAAGCATATAAGATGCTGTGAGGACGGTTTCTGTCTTTTGGGATCCAGGAAACTAAGAGAACTTGAATACAAACAAATAGTCTCGGAATCTTGTAAACATTTCTACATTGTGCACGTGTGTCCAGCCTAATAACATTATGACAACTTAAATTGTAAGGTACTTAATGGTAAACTGTAACTCTCACAGAGGTTTTCAACCTATATTCCTGCAGTGATGTGATCTTCAATCTTTTTACTGAGAGTTTACTATAGGTCAAGTATATTGGTAAACACTTTAAATATGTTATCTCATTTAGTTATGAAATCCCATGTGGTAGGAAATTTTCAACCATATGAATTTTTCACATCAAAATTCAGGATCACACAGACAGAGGGGTGGAGTTGGGCCTTGGAGTGCTAGGCTGTTTAATCCAAAGCTCATCGTTTAGTCTCCATGCCAAAACTTTTTATACTATGTTCTTGCTTCTCTCTTTTATTCTGTTGATATTTTCAAAGCTTGATGTGGCCCACTAAACTAGTATCTCACTAATTTGATTTACTGAAAATTCCTGCCCTGGGCCGTATGCTTAATTAAAGAGATGCGCCACATTGGGGAAATGCTTTTATATATTGTCATCTCATTTTATTCTCACAGCACTGCTTTGCAGGAGGCGAAGTAGACAGGGAAATTGAAGGCTGAGGGACTTGACCAGGGTCTCCTCACTAGCGTGCTCCAGACCGGTGGCCGACACGCAGGAGGCTGGCCCAGCTCTCGCAGGGTTTGGAGCACTCCGTGCTGACCCAGGCCGAGGCCCACTCTCACCCGGGCTGTAACCGCGGGGTCCAGGGACTGCTCTCCCTTCCTGAAAGTGCCTGTCCTCAGGCGGCCTCCAAGGAGCCCCCGGAGCCCACACATCACAGGCTTCTGACCTAACCCCACACCTGGGGCAGGCGTGCACATCCTGAAGGTCATGAGGACTGCTTCGCACACACGTATGTGCACACAGTAACACACACAAACACACAGAGAGTAAAACAATGCTGGGGTGGCACACACCTATAATCCTGGCACTTGGGAGACTAAGGCAAGAGATTGCGAGTTCGATGCCAACCTGGGCTACAGAGTGAGCTATAGACTTGACTGCTCTACAAAATGAGACCCTGTGTCAAAAAAAAAAAAAAAAAAAACAGACTCACATAGACACATATGTACACATGCACTCAAGGATACACATGGAAACACACACATGGTGGCTCCTGCACACATACATTCACACATATACACTTACACTCATGTATGTACATGAACACGTACACAGATACATGTACGCATGTACAGAACCACATGAGAATATGTGTGCAAAGACACAGACACATACATACACCAACACCCATGTGAACACCGAGACACATGTATGCATACAGATTCGTGCACACATACATTTTAACATACAAATTTTCAAGTAAAAGGAATTTTTTCCTCTGCCTCTTTCAAATATTGGTGTTCCCCTGCTGTTACAGCTCCTAACACAAACACTCCTGTCTCCTGGGATTAACATATCCCTTCTACAAAACCAAAAATATAGTTTGAAATGAAGATTTGCTTCCCACACCTTGCGTTCTTTCTCCGAACAGTTCTCTGGAAAAAGCGCCTTTTGATCTGCAATCTGCTTCTCTCACTTCCCCAATGCATGTTTTCCTACTTTGCTCACGAACAAGAGCAATTTACCTTTCCCTGTTACTAGAACAAAAACTCTTCTGATTGATGAAGTACACTGAATTCAGTCTCCCACACTGGAATTCCAGGAGGAATCACCAATTCCACACTCTGAACATTCGTTCACTCGGTTTTTCTCTGTGCAGGGGAAACCCTGGTGAGTTCAGGAATGACGAAATGGACAATAATGGTATCAAGAATCCCACAGCCTCATACCCAGGAAGGGCAAGGGTTTCAATAAAGAGGCACAAAAACCCCTGTGAAAAGCCTGGTGGAAGCTAACCAGAGGCACTAGCAAGCAGCTGTGAAAACACTCAGGCTCAAAGGGGAACGTTCCTGCCCATGGGCTGATGACCAGTGGAGAGCCCTCAGGACTGGCTTTTCTTCCCTTTCTATCTATAGCTCCAGCAATAGAAAAAAGACCATGACTGGTGATACAATAGTGACACAATTCCGAGGTTCACCAGTTCCAAAGTCAGAGACCTGGCCAGAAATGGGGTGGAGACCAGGAACCAGCACCACCTCCCAGGCATGAATCCTGAGTCCTGAGAAGCAGGACCATGAAGCAGAATCCCAAAGGAGAGTGCAGCGACAGCACTGGCGACTGGAGGAGGAGCAGGGAGCTGAGCGTCTGTGGACGCTGACGTGGAGGTCAGGTTTGCCAGCTGGTCTCCCTGGACCTAAGCTGTCTATCATCAACCACTTCCTTACTTGCACATGCGTTTTTCTAAAGATGCCAGCATCCGAGAGAAATGGCAGAAGTATCCTGAGATGTCTATATCTTTGGAAGCCAAATAAATCTGTAAAGTTGTAGAAGCATTGCTTATTTGCCTCAACTGCCAAAAGTATGTGGGCATTAGTGTTTAATTTTTTAGTTTAATCTCAGTAAAAATTATGGATAGAAGCAATTCCACCAAGATAACTCCTTGTTCATCATGATATGGTTTGGTTCTCACTGTCTTGTGCGCATTTGCCCATAGACACAGATGCACATATGTATATATACATGAGCGCATACCTGTGTGCAGATCATGGTTAATAATATATACTATGTGCTACAGTTTTGGTGTTGAATGTCCCCAAATGTCCATTGCTGAAGGCTTGGTTTCACCTTCTGGTGCTGTTGGGGATTGGTAGAACCTTCAGAAGGTGGGATCTTGGGGAAGAAATTAAGATATTGGAGTCATAACCTTGGAGGGGCCATGGGGAACCAAGCTCTCTCTGTCTCTCTGTCTCTCTCTGTCTCTCCATCTGTCTGTCTGTCTGTCTCTCTCCTTTCCAGCTGGCACAGGAAGATCAGCTGTGCTCCCCATGCACTTCCTACCATAACGTTCTGTCTCTGTCACAGGTCCCGAAGCAACGGGCAAGTGACCATGAACGGAAACCTGAAACCATGCACCAAAATGAACCCTCCCCCTCATAAACTGACAGTCTCAGTTACTTTGTCACAGCAGCAGGAAGCTAGCATACTATGCAATGATGCAAAATGATTCACAGAGTGATAGCATTATTGTTCTTGTTAGAGAAAATGTATTCAATTACATTCTCAAAGAAACTTGAAACTTAACCCCCCAAAAGTGTTCGGGGATTTCACAAGCTAGGTCAGATGTATTTAGGTTTCTGATCGCATGCCTCATCCTGAGGGTAACTTCCTGCCTCACTGGAATTTGGCTTCCCTGCCGTGCTCTCTCCCACCCCATTTGCTCTCCCGTGCTGTGACTGTTATAATTCGTGGCCGTTGTGTGATAGGAATGCCCCTAATCAGCTTTCTTCCTTGTCAGGGAAAACGTTCTGTGGCTGAGGACCAAAGCTCTTTGGGTCTCTTGTTAATTACTCTGTCCTGCGACTGTGAGGACAATGTCCTGAGCCCCCACAGAGCCGTGGCCGTTGCCTGGTGCAGCCTCCCAGGTCTCCGCGACCTCCTCTCGGGGACTTTGGTCCCTGTCTGGGACGAACACGAGGTCGCAGCCCCACCTGGTCCTTGCTCCTCAGGTTTCAGCTGAGTCCCTGCAGATACCTGATATTTTTACAATGGCATCTGTTTGCCACGTAACTCAGCAGAATTCGCCCTTTTCATACAGTTTCCACAGATGCAACCAACTGCCAATCCAAAACATTGGGGAAAATACTGCCTCTGTAGTGAATGTGAATTTTTCTTATCAGTATTCTCTAAACAGTATAGTTTAGTGGAACAGTAGCTGACATAGCATTTGGATCATATTAGATATTAGAGGTAATTTAAAGTATACAAAAAGATTGCACAGGAGACTTAGAAGTTCTACATTATTTTATGTAAGAGTTTCTAATATCTGCAGCTTTGGGGACTCTTGGAGGTACCACAGCCAATTGCCATGGCACCAGGGATGATGACAGCACAGTGCAGCATCCTCTCCCCCTCTCCTCTTCCAATTTATTTCCTTCAACATCAAATCACAGAGCAAAGCAAACTTTTCCAGCATTTCTGTTTCACAAAATAGTATCAGTGTCTTGCATAACCACCAGTTTCTCTCTGTCATTCAGTGCTGCTTGAATGATGTTTTTTTCCCCTACTTAACATTTTGGTCAAAGCATCAGGCAATGCTGAAGGGATGTTGCCAGCTTAGGCCATAAAACAGCTTCATTCAGACCCTGGGCTCCCCCTCCACGTACACTCACTCTCACAGTGCATCTGCTGGCTCCACAGTCCAGGCTGATGTGTGAAATGTGAATAGAGCTGTGTGCCCAGAAAAAAACACAAACTAAAAGATTTTTACATGAGCTTTACAAGCCACTTTAAAGCACTAATTACATGCAGGTGTATTATCAGGGCTCCACTGGAAAAGAACAAATGAAGGGAGAAAGTACAAATTTTATTCTGTCCAGAATCCAGTAATTTTTTTTAAATGCACAATAAATTTAAGCAGAAGAACAAAATGATTAAGGGTCTAAAGAATGAAAAATATATACTTTCAAGTTCACAGAACATAGGAGATCACTTTTGTCTTCAGAGATGCTGTCACCTACATTTTCATGGGCTTTGTGAATTTGGGGTGGTGTTAACAGTTTCGTGCTTCTCTGGTTCTTGTCTCCACACTATTGCTAGGTGCCTGGACTCTTCATTTACAACATCACTTCTGAAAGGAGGTCTAGGACTGCTTCATGTTTTCACAGACCTTCCCTTGTACCATGTGTAGGGCGACCCCAACATGGTATCCTTTGAGATTTCAATCACTTCTTCAAAGCAAATCAGCCTTTCTGCCTACAAAGCCAGAAAGATCTGCACGCTGCCATTGGATCTCACTGGAAGGCTGGCCTTCATTCTGGTATCTGTGACTCACTGAAACTTTCTGGGGTAAACCTTCTGTCATGGCTTGTATAGCATTATCCCCCTAAAGCTTCATGTAGTCATAGGTGTGGATTTTTCAGAAGTGGCTAAACCTAGAGTATGTGACTGATTCACGGTGCAGTGCTAGGATTTAGGGTGCTGGGACGAAGGGTGGGTGATTACTAAATCAGTCCACTGATTGGTTTGACACTACCCTAATCCCAGTAGGTTGCAAACCATATAAGGGAAAGAAAGAGGCTCATTTTATCCCTTGCTTGCCTGGTTTGCTACCTTCTGAGTGTCATGAGCTGTTTCTCCTCTGCGATGCCTGTCTGCCATGCTACTCTGCCTTGGAGCCAGCTGCTTATGGGCTGAAACCTGCACAATCTGTGAGCTTTAAATAAGCCTTTCCTCCTTTAACTTTGGGTGTCAGGTATTTGTCTCAGTAACAAGAGAAAAGTAGCTTTCAGGTCTCCACCACCCCCACTACGCGCCTCTGTGACACCACAGCTGTCCCGGGAGACATCTGTGCCCCCTCACAGGAAGTGTCCTTGCCTCAGCTTCTCAAAGACACAGAATCAGGAACTCCAGTCTTTCTGAAAAATGGTTGTGTTACTTACTTTTTTCTTGTTGCTGAGACAAAAATATCCAATGCCCAAGATTACAGAAGGAAAGGTTTAGCTCACAGTTTGTGGAGGTTTCAGTCCATAATTAGCTGGCTCCAAGGCAGGGTGGCATGGCACGGGGAACACTTCAAGGAAGCAGAAGTCAACAAAAGTGACAAGAGCAAAAAGAAGGTGACGAAAGTAAGCCTCTTTCCATTCCTTATATGGTAAGCAGGCTACCTGCCTGCAGGTGGGTGTAACATTCACACCTTGTCTGTGCCCTCCTCTTGCACAGGCTCAGGTTGTTTATGAAGTGAGGACTCTGGCACCCTCCTGAATCACTTAAACTTCTAAACTTCTCAAGTTGAGACCATGAACAATATCCTAGAGTGGTAAGGATATGTCCTCTATACACCAGGATGTAGGACTGATGAATTACTTAACTAGGCTTCTAAACTTCTCAAGTCGACACAATGTATCAATAATTACGGTAGTCCTGGGCTCTCTGGGAAGGACTTCAGAGGTATTGAACAGGTCACCTCCAGGGGTCTTGCAGAGTCCTTCATCCAAAGGACCTGTGCTCCATCGACCTTCAATCCACAGACCTGGCATCTGTGATGTGCACCCGAGAAGTGGCAGGGAGCCAGCACTTGCCATTCAAGAGGCTGACATCAGTCTTGAGCTTTCTTTCCCCGTTTCTCCCTCTCCTTCTTTCTCTCCTCTTTCTTCTACCTCTCCTTCTTCTCCTCCTTCTCTTTTCTTCTTATCCCCACCCTCTTCCTATTTTCCTGCTTCTCCTCCTTTTTCCTATTCCTCTTCTTCCTCTCCTCGCTCTCCCCCATTTCTCTCCTCCTTACTCTTCCTCCTTTTGCTCCCCTTCCTCCCCATATCTCCTCCTCCTTTTTTCTCCCTCTCCTTTAACTTTTGTCTCTTCTCCTGTTTTTTCCCCTCCCCTTCTCTTCCCCTTGCTCTTTTTGTCCTCCTACCCCTCTCCCCACTACTTTTTCCCTCCTCCTCTTTCCCTCTCATTTCATCAACACTCTAGCTGGCTATTGTCATTTATCCATTTTCTCTGGAACAGTAAGACCCATAGGAAACAATAGCACATGTCCCTGAATGTCATGACACCCTGCATGCCAGTGCAGCCCACTGACCATTGCAGTACTGCATCCACATCACCTCTGCCACTGTCCCTGCTACTGGCCTTGGCCATTGAGGGATTGTGCTGAGTCCCCCCTGACATGGGACACCCAGCTGCACCAGCCCAGCTACTCCTATTGAGCACACATGGCCTGCAGAAAACATGCTCCAAGAAGTTAGTGCACCACCCAGTTGTTCTCCAGAAAGCAGGGTGTGAGGAAGAGGGCTGCTGGGAAGTCAAACCTCAGCAAAAAGCAGTGAGAGACTGCCAGGGGGAGGATGGTGGAGATGAAGAAATGAGGGCAAGAGTCAGAATGCCGAAAGGTGAAGTCAAGTGGAGTTCCCTCTCCTGGTGGGAAAAAAAGAACTATCCAACCACTGCAGTGCATTTATTTGTACACCTGACAGGTTGATGCTAGGTGAAACCCCTCTACCTAACAACTCGTTCACCTGGTTTACCTTGGGTGCTTGGTGTTTCTGAGGTTGGCCTTGCTCTATCCTCACTATGTGATTGACCTCTAGCTCATCTGCTCCCTATATCTCCCCCTTTTCTGTTTTGTAGTTGCAGCTGATGGGTGGTCAGTTGGAATTGGAGGAGGTGTGTTTGGAGGACTCTGCAGAAGGCCTTGTTTTTGTGGATGGCTTTTCTTCACTTTTCCTCAGGTGTCCTCAACTAAGGTTTTCCTGTAAAGATCTTCTCCTTCTTCAACTCTTTGCATTCTGACTGAACTTACTCATTTAGGTTAGATTCCCAGTCCAAGGATTTCAGGTCCCTGCATTCAGCAATTTAACCCTATACAGTCCATTAACCCATAACAGCAGTCAGTTAGCAGTGTAACTGGAAATTGTTAGATGCTGTCATTGATTTGAGCCCCTTTTATAGCTAGTATATTACTATGGCATTGTTTTAAACATCTTGTGGTTATACTTTTATGCTGGTTGCTCAAGACCAAGTTGAAGTTAAACTTGCATTAATTAAAATTAATGTTTTGCTATCTATCAAGGTCAGTTAAATCTCCACAGGATTTACCTTGGAACCAGGTATATTACCTCTCAGTTCTCCTGTCAGTGTCAGTCATCTGGATGAGTCACAACCATTGCGTGATAAAATTGTTGTAAGTGAATGCTTTGGAGATTTTCCCCTCCTGGTAGCTCTCCTTAGGCATGTTAAACACTGTCGATCTCCTTCCTCTGTGGTCCAACACTCTCCTTGATCAGGAGGTTGGGGACGCAATGTTACAGCAGAGGTTCTCTTATGTTCTGGGTTCTTATTGACCACAGAGGGCCAAGGCCAAAATATTAGCTGTCCTCTTAGCCCACCTATTTTGCTAGTTTTTGGTCTCTCAATCTCAGCTGTTGAACATCCAGAAGAGAAGGTTAATGACATTACATTGTAAAGGGAGCAGAGACTTTAGTATTATAATTTTATCTTAATATTAAGCACCTTGCAATACAAACTAGAACCACTATTTCCTACCAATCCTGGATGTTCTAGTAGTTAAATACTTGTAGAATATTACCAGACAACAGTCATACAGTTTTGTATAGAAAAATAGATATCAAAGCCATACATAATATTTTAGTATGACAATCATGATGACATTTTTTATAACAGACTTGAATTTCCATTTTAACATAGAATAACCTTTTCAGTCAATCATCTCTAGTATATAAGAAGTTTTAACCTAATTAGTTGTCCATTAATGGGACGTCACTGAAGTGTGTGACATTGTCTGAACTGTTTAAACATCTCCAAATGTAGTGGGACAAACATAGCATACATATCTCATAAGTTTTTGTTAAAAATATTACTATTGGCTACTGAGCACATGTTGGTTTGACATGAGCCTTCTATCACAATTAGTTGGAGCACAAGAGAAAAGCAAGTAGCTGAATCTGAGATAAAAAATTTATCACCATAAATAATCTCAGTTTTGCATTTTGGAAGACCTGTATAACCAGACGATTATTAACCATGAGATTAATAACAATTGATTGTCATAACCATATGAAAACTTTTGTTTCTTAATTTAGTTCTGTATCAAAGCATCTTTAAATCAGAAAACCTTATTGTCTTATTTCTAGAAAACTTAACATTTTGATGGCCATTTGTAAACATATCACAATATATTTTAAGCAATATTTACTAGGTTATCTCCCATAAGGCTATGGAGGTCACTGGGGCTTCCTCTTCATGAACAAAAGCTGGGGTATGATTTTCCCAGGTAAACGCTCTTTTGTTCACTAAAGGGAGCACTGACTCAACAATTTCCCAAGCCTGAAAGGACCCCATTTAGTTGTTTTAACAAATTTCTGATGACATATGAGAAAACAAATCTTAATGTTATTTTGATCAGCAGACAACCCAGGTGGAAGCATGTTTTCTAAATCTATAAGCAAAATTAAATGATGAACAAATGCTTCAAAAATCCAAAAATGCAAAAAAAAAAAAAAGAAAAAAATTGTTGAACTCATTAAAACAGCTGTTTATAGATTGTACAAACAGGTAAGCAAATAAACACACCAACAATCTGCTTACAAAACCAGAATCCACTCAAGTATATTTTTGGCCAAATTATAATAACTCATAATTTTAGAAGTTTGTAATTATAAATAGACTAGTCAGAATTTTTTGTAGGTCAATTAGCAGAGATCTCTCACAAGAAAAATTTGGAAGGAATGAAGTCTTTCATCTATAATTAATACATATTTTGATTTTATCTTAAGAATACTGGGAGTTTGTGTCCCTTTCTTTCATGTAGTCTCCAGGCCAACTATCTCCATATACTCTGTCACAAACTCAGACCTTTGATTTCCATTTTTGGCTGCCATCTCCCGGGTCAATTTCTTCAATTGGCCCCAGGTTGGCTCTAGCCCCATGCTTGCCTATCTGCTGCAGCACAGACTCTGAGGCATCACTGCCACAGGACTGAGCATCAGCTTCTTGAAAGGTAGAACCAACTCCTTCTCTGGGTCTGGAGCCATGATACAGCCAGACAGCATGTTCTGGCACCCAGATAGGCTGCTCAGCATTCTCTGGGAAGACACAAGCATACCCTCAGCCCATGTGAATACTGGGCTGGGTCCCTTCCACTGCCCAGTATGATCTTCCCAAAGAACCCTTCCTAGTTTCTTTTCCTTTACCTGATTAAATTGTCTTTCTGTTGTTGTAGTCCTATCCCTAATAAGGTTTAAAAAGTTAATTGTGTATAATGCTAAGTGAAGTCTATTACAAAGTGTGAATTTTTGTAGGAAATGATTCCTCTTTTTGTTGTTGTAGTTGAATTTTGAGCATATGGTGAGGATATTCAATGACTCCTTGACTTTGAGGGTTATAGAAAATTCCCATAGTAAGAAAAATTCAGACAGCATTGCAAGTGGCCTGATCTGCACACAAATAAAAAAAAAAGTTCCCTTCCACAATAAAAATCCCCCAGACCTAAAGATGCTTCAATCATTCCTTTCCAATCCTTAGGGGCCATAGCTTGTTGTCCTATAAGCTCTATAAAACCCAAAATGAAAGGGGCTGCAGTACCATAGGTAGCAGTTTCT
Source organism: Dasyprocta punctata (assembly GCA_004363535.1). Taxonomy (NCBI): domain Eukaryota; kingdom Metazoa; phylum Chordata; class Mammalia; order Rodentia; family Dasyproctidae; genus Dasyprocta; species Dasyprocta punctata. The sequence goes on along the minus strand of RJWM01010437.1, from coordinate 42,562 downwards.
TGTTTTAGTTCTTTTAAGGTCTTAAAGGTTACAGTTTCATGAAGACATATAACTTGACATAAATTATTGGAATTTTGGACATCAACAACAGGGCAGATGTGCTGAAAATCCTTCAGGCATTCTCCAGACCCCCTGGCTTCTTTTAGCACAATTGCAAGGGGAAGAGAAAGGATGACTCTATTCTATGAAGGGTGGAAGTCTCAGCCTGTAACACAGCAAAATTTTTCTGAACTGAGAAAGTGGAAGTGGCTGCTTGTGGCACAGTTATAGCTATCAGTTTTACTTTGGGCAGCTGTGAAATGGAAGTCTCAGTGGAACACTCCTTTAGTGTGGAAAGGCATTCTTTACCCCCCTCCCCACACACACACAGTTCCTTCCTTATCTGACTGAGCAAAGCTAGAGGGTTCAACTCTATCAGGGTAGGTGAGTTGTTGCTCCACTATCCTTTATTTGTTTAGGGCTTAGTTTTAAAATAGTTTCCCTGAGCCAAATTCTACATAGTCATCTGAACAGGGGTATAATCATCAAGATACTCCCTGATCAAGGTCCACAAAAAAAGGTAAATATGGGGATCAATAATACAGCAAGCATTTCTATATATATCTGTTGTTCTTGGGAACCTGTTGGCCCCATGTTTTACACCTGATGATGGGATCAATATTGAAGATATCAGTGAGATCAATATTGATGTTACCAAAACATCTCTCTTCCATGTCCTTCTCATGAGCCTGTTTTGTTTCTGTCTGCACACCAGGTGTCCTCTCACCTGCTAAGCGATGAGTTTCCTTGAGCCCCAGCTCTCTGTTCAGGCACCAGAATGCCACATCCAGAGCAGCTCTTGAAATCCCCAGGGGAAGGACAGTGGAAGATGAAGAAATGAAGACAAGAATCAGAATACAGATAGCTGAGGTCAAGTGGAGTCCCCTTTCCTGAGGGGAAAAAGGAACTGCCCAATGACTGCAGTGCATTTACTTATACACTCAGCAGGTTGATGTCAGATGAAACCCCTCTGCCTAATAACTTGTTAACCTGGCTTACCTTGGGAGCTCCATGTTCTTGGGGCTGACCTTGCTCTAGACCAGCACATGTGATCAATATCCAGCTCAGCTGCTCCCTACAAGAGACAAGGTCAGTGAAGCCATAAGGAGGAGAGATGCAACTACAAGGACATGTTATCTAGCTGATAGCAGATAGAGGTGACTGATTGCTCAAATGTAGAGGTACACCATGGAAAAGCTGCCTAAATGCATTTCATGACACTAACTGAGAGGAGACTGGAGTGAGCATTTGTATAGTGACTTCCATCTCCTCTTGGTCAAAGGTTAATCTTACTGTGCACTAATGCCTGACTTCTGGGTTGTACATAAATGAACATGGACACTCACAGGGGAATTAAGGCTAACCAAGGGTGAAGTCAGAGGCCAGAAGGAAAGTGTGTGCTCTGTGGCAAGAAGCAAGGAACTACTCAGTTTCACTGACCCAAGCTGAGCCCATGGAGAACCAGCTGTGTCATGAGATTGTGACAAAAAAGAGATGACCCAAAGAAGATAGGGCTTGGTGACTAGGAGTATTCAGTATAAGCAGAGCTACTTCAAAATCCAATATTTATCATATTCTAATTCAACTTGCAAAAACTCAGATCTTCCATGTACTATTATAGCCTATCAGGTAATACCAAAAGAATAATACCTTAAATATTTTTTCAGTAAAAACAACTTTTTCATAAACTTTTCACTGTGCAATGTCCAGTTTAGGTAGGATTCAGACACAAGTTGGTCAGAGCAGAAACCAACCTTAGTGACAGAAGCCACACCATGAGCACACAAGTTTCCTTTCTTCCAGCCACTGAGGCTAATGCTGAACTTGAACTGGGCATTCCTGTGGGCTTTAGGGACGAATTTGTCCCCTAGCAGGTCCCACACAGGTAGCTACCTGGTGCCATTTCCCACTCATTGCCCTACTTTTCCTGTTTTAAAGGACTGAAAGCTAAAATACTCATCTCTCAGGAGCAATAAGATCCAGTGAGAAATCTGAAGAGCAGTTCTCTTTCCTTGAATGAAAGTCAAAGCCTAGAGAGAAAACATTTTGACTTGGTTTACTCTGCCTACCTGGATCATAGAAACCTTGTCTGGAAAAGTGATATTCCTCTTCTGATCCCAGAAAAAAAAGCCATCTGCTAAGGAGGATGAAGCAGGAGGATGGAAGGGTCCAAAATGACACATTTGGAACTCACAAACTCTGGGTTCCCCACCCCAAGGATTAAAGTAACAAAATGGTACTTTGAATTCTCCATAGCTGGATTCTGGTGAAAGACTTTACACAAAGAGGAGGCTTCTTTTACATAAATAGCAAGATTTTGAAAGCAAGGGACACTAAATAGATATTCTCAGACATCGCAGAAAAATAGCATCATCCAGAGTCCATAAACCTACTGGTACCTGGGTGCTTCTCCAGAACTCTGGGTGTCTCTCCAGACAAGTGGGTGCCATCATAGATATCTGGATGCCTCATTGACCCTTGGGTGACTCTGCATTTCCAGGTGCCTCTGTAGCCCTCTGAGTGTAGAAACTAGCATTGGAATAACAATGGTGGTGGAATAAAATGGAAGGAGATATAGTCTGTGCTTTAAAAGAAGGAGATATAGTCTGTGCTGCAAAAGAGTTTACAGTTGCATGGGGGAATATGTGCACACAGAAACACACTGTGGTAAAATATGGCATAGCCAACCTCCATGAGATACTCTGAGAGTGGGCCATTCTTCTTGGAAGTGACACCATTACAGTTGGTCTCAGCGGTTGGACACGTCATTGTCGGCAGAGAAAACAATGTGTGTCGGTAATGGAAAAGAGATTTGTGTATTTGGAGAAAAGCAAAACTGTAAGGGCTCTGTTACTGCAAATCATAGCTTTTCTTCTCACTTCCCATTTTCATCACCACCAGCTGCCTGGCCAAGCAGTAGCTGAGACTTTAAGCTCTTTGAGGGCAGAAGGTTTGCCTGCAACTCTCCTGCACCTCCCTCACTGTCGCCCACCCCGGGGAGGTGCTTGGTGAACCCCAATTACATCAGTGCTGCTGATGGGCAGGGAGGCTTATTTAATAAACTGTTCACTTCCCTCCAAAAGTAATTCCTTTTCACTGAGCTCTGGAGGAACAGGCTGTGCAGAGCAGCATGTTAATTTGCTCCAGGGTTTTGTGCAGCCTGCTCATTCTCTTCTTGACTAGGACATCTGAACAATCATCTCCTATGCACTAAGCAGATAATTACCCTCCTCCTCTGTCTCCATGGGATCCCTGAGTACTGCAGAGGCCCAACATCTGCCTGGAGGCCATGGAAACAGAAAGAGAAGGAAAAATACTCAGATATGTGGGGACACAAACCTTAAAGCACAGCCAATCTGCAATCAAAGGTGGGGAGAAAGGAGAAAAAGCACCCTGAACATGATTCATGATCTGTCTGGCAAATGCTTACAGAGCTCTGACTATAAGCTGGATGTACTCTGTTCCAAGTAAGCAAGAGAACAACAGGGAACAAAGTGGTTCGAACTCCTTAAGGAATTTATCTGCTCCCTAGCAAAAAACAGGAAGCCAGGCACAAAGATACCAGGTGACATCAGTGAGTAGGAGTGCTGTGGTGAAGCAGGATTGTGGGGACTGACGAGCGCACAGCTATGAGACAAGGTGCCCAGTAGAGATGATTGCACGGTCTGCCTTTTCATGGAACTTATAAGAAGGCCAGTGTGGCTGGACCCCAAGGAGCCAGGGAAGACCACCTGGGCAAAGTGGTCCAGGAAGAAAGACCCTGTCACTGAGGGCCTCATGGGCCTCTGCAGAGGCCCTTCCTTGTACCCAGAGTAAAATCAGAAGTTGTTGGAAAGTTTTGAGCTAAATTATGTATTTCTATTTTCTGTTGCAGGCTTACTGTGTGTAATTGCAGAAAACATTTTAAATAAGGCATATTTGGCTTTGTCAGGTATTACTGATGGGTCAGTTTTCCAGTTAATCTTGTCACCTTAATTGGGTTAAGAGACACTTTGAGAGGTGGCTGGATCATTGGCGGGTTGCAATAATCAGCAGGCGAATGCATGGATGTTCATCGCTGAATGCAGTGTCAGGACACAGGAGCCAGCTGGAGGAGGTGGGTCCCGGGGGCTGCCTTGGGAAGCTGTGTCTCTTGCTCACACCGTTCTCCTGTGATTTGCTTCCAGGAGACCATAAAGTACACGGCTGTGCTTCCGCATGCCCTTCTGCCATGACACTCCTGCCTTGGGGCCAACTGACCATGGATTGAACCCCCTGAAACTATGAAACAAAAATAAACTTCCTCTTTCGATTGTGAATCTTGGGGAGTTTGGCTCAGTAATAGGAAAGTTGACAAATAATCAAGCAGTAAGATAACTTCTGAGACTGGACATTAGGTTCACACTAGAGAGGTCACTGATGAGCCTGTCAAGAGCTATCCAGGGTGAAGGAAGGTGTCTCACTGCCTGGCATCAGCTGGGGTGGGGAACGCAGGGAAAGGATTGGCTGTGCAGGTTTGGTTTCTATAAAGAGACAGGAGGAAAGTTTTCATAGAGAGGCTCATAAATAGGACAGAAGCTGGAAAGGACAAGACATATATATATATGCTATTTTCATTCATGTGTCTAAAAAATTTAGACCCGTCAAGGTACAAACTCCAGCCAGCTGTTAGCCTTCTAGAAGACACATTGCCTGATTCTCTGCTATCTCCAGTTTGGACAAATACAGACAGGGAGTAACTTGTTTCCCAGTAGACTCATGGTTCTTATGCCTTGTTGCATGTTTTTCAATGGCTCTGAGGACTCTTCAGGGCTGCTACACAGTATTTTGCACCCTACTAATCATTGAATCACTTGCAGTGTATCTTTGTCCATCTTCTACAGGCAAGGACTGAGCCTTCCAAGGATAGGGACTACGATGGCTCACGTCCCAGAGTCTGGCATAACCACCTTTGGGTAGCACATGCTTGTTTATTATACACAAATTCAGTACTGGAGAGTACCAACTCTGTTATGAACACCGAAGAATCTTTAAAATACACCAGCATCTACACACACACACAAGCGTCATGATTTGAACTGACTGACCCCAAGAGGCTAGCAGTGAGAATTAGACAATTAGCTGAAATTTACCCAGACTTGAACTTACCCACCTGATGATCTGTTAAAGTAGATAAAGGCTCCTTATTGAGATCAGTCTAAATATTCCTCTGTTTCCCTGTGGCAGTCACTATAGTCTTGGAGAAGAAGGAAAGAAAAGCTATAGAAAGGTGATTTCAGGCAATGTTCTTATTCAGACAGAGCAAACATGTTCTCCATCCCTGCTGCTATGCAAGGCAAAGTCTAAGCCCAAGGCAAGAAGTCAGCCTAGCAGTAAGGCAGTAAGGATGGATGTGCTAAGGCAGGTAGGAGGAGGAGACTGCTCTGGAAGGAGGATGTGTGATGCTCCTCAAACATTTACACACTTGGTTAACAGAGAAAAATAGTTCACTACAGAATTCAGCTCAGAGAGACGCTATTTTCCTTCCCAACACAGATTAATTGGTAGTTATGAAGAACAAGAGAAGGTCTTTGGGGCATAATCTTATTAAGATTCTACTAAAAGCAAAAGAAAACTACCTTGTTACGTTAAAAAATAAATCAACAAGAATTTAGGAGATTTGTTCACATCTCGAGAGGCTGGGAGCAGGCGGTGAGTCTTGGGAGGGCCAGTGGCAGAGCCATAGAGGAGCCCGGAGACTTTGGGTCAGCCAGTTCTAAGTTGCATTTAGGAGGTGAGCCCCAGGGCAGAACGAGAGTGGGTGCAGGAGAGTGCGACAAAAAACAGCATAAATACATTCAGTTTGGTGCATAATTGAGTCATTCTGTGTCACATAAAAAAATAGAATACTGACAGGTATCTAGCTCCACTGTAGATCTTTGGACACACTTCTGTGGAACAGCACGCCACCTTACACAGTCCACTGAATGGAGAGAGAAGGTCCCAAGCCGACCTCTTATAGATCGATGTGTGTTACCCTCAAAATTAAACCTTACTCCAGCCTTAGTGTATCCAACACCTTCAGTACTGCAGAGAGGCAAACAGCACCTCCACAATGTGGTCTCCATCAAGATGATTTTACCCAGAAGAGGAAACCCTTTTCCCCTGCATGCTCTGGCAGTGGAATAAGAATCCAAACTAGTAGATATTTGTCATTGACCACTATTTCCCATAAAGAAAATGTTTTCCCTTCAAGGATCAAGGCACTTAGACCAAAAGAACCTGAGTTTAACTGCAAAGAGCTGCAGGAAGCACAAAGCCTAGGAGTGGATTATTAGGTGTGAGAATAGAAAGGCAAGCTCCTGCAACTGTGCACCCCAACCATGGTACGTGAGCAGTGGTCCTGTGCTTGTTTCGAGCCAGACCTTCCAGAAGGTGTTGCTCCTGAGCTGACCTTAGCTGGGTATCCTGGTAGGAATAGTGAAATCCATGGCCATAAAACAGGATGAAGTCTTCTTTGCTTTGAAATGGGTCTGCTGGTCTGAGACAACGGCAGGTCGGATGTGCTACTGGAGAAGGGTTTCTATGGAACTTCAGGGATGGCTCCTCCAGGTGCTGTGCCAGCAGTGAAAGCAACCAATACCGAAGTATGGAAGAATTCTGATGAAAACAAGGCTGTTCCTCTTAGGGAGGGATGGTCTGGGTAGTGATTTCCCCACTGCTGAGAGCCTGGAAGTTCCCTGGGAACTGAAGTCAAGTCCACTATGTCCCGGCTTAGCCTTGGTTTGTGCCCTAGAAGCACGGGCAGGGTACTAGCTGTAACAGGAGGGAAACCCAAGCTCTTGACTCACAGGTGGTCATTGCCCCTGCTACCCGGGATTCTATTCCTGGACTCAGCGTCCATGCCATAGGGCAGCTGTGGAGACTATGGCTGCCTGGCAGAAAACATTCATGCACTTCATTCCTATGCCCAAGAATCCATGCATGCATCTCTTCCTCAGACAATTATGCTGTCAGCATATCAACCAGGCCACGGAGCTGGCACAGTGGGAACTCTCCGTGGCTCCCAAGCCATGGTGAAAGCTAAGTGCAGATCTGAAATATGTGGATAAACAAATCACCTCTGTGCTGAGCACATAAAGACTTTCCTTGTCGTCATTCACTAAACAATACGGTATAGCAGTTATTCACATGGCACATACATTGAGTTAGGTATACAGGGAACTTAGAGATGACTTAAAGTATAGGATGATCCATACATAGATTATATGCAAATACTATACCATTTTTATTGGAAGGATTTGAGCATCCACAGATTTTGTTATCCACGTTGTCCTGGAAACAGTCCCCTGTAGATACTGAGATATCTATGATAGATAGATAGGCTGTGTGCATCATACATCAGATCAACACTTCCTGTGCAGGAATAGATAATCAAATGTGCCACTCAGAGTTCTACCACTGGAATCATTTCCCTTTACCACTGCATCTGAAGACCACCCCTAACATTAGGCTAAAAAGTGCCAGCAGTACATTAGGAGCTAGCTATTACAAGTTAAGTTATGAGCCTCCAAAATATGTATGAAGCCCATCCCCTCTTACTTGTGAGGTAATCTTACTGGAAATGGCATCTCTGCAGATGTGATCAAGCTAGGATGAGGTTATGAAGCCCCAATCCTATACGACTGTGTCCGTATAAGAAGTGGAAATTCAGATATGTGTGCTGGGGAGATAACATAGAACCACTGGGAGAAGACAGCCATTAATGACGGAGGCTGGCACTGGAGTGATGCATCTGCCAGAAAAAGAATGTGAGGGTGCTAGGCAAACACAAGAAGCTGGCAGAGGTCAGGAAGGATGGTGACCCTTCAGAGGGGAAGCAGGGCCCCGCTGAAACCTTGATTTCAGACATGCAGTCTCCTGCACGTGAGAGAGTAAATCTGGGTTTTTTCAGTCACTCTGGCTGTGTATTTTGCTATAGAGGCCCTGGGAAATGTAGGTAATATCATGTCCATGGCTGTGACCCAGGTCCAAACCCTTTTCTCCCCACTGAGTGAGACACAGGGCCCCCACAGCCTTGAGTTGAGGAGCTGAGAACTGAAGGAGACTGAGAGGGTGAGCATACTCTCTCCTGAATCTGGTCAGTGCAGTCCTGCATGTACCACCTAGTCAGCACAGCTGTTTGCCATCACAAGCCCCTCACTTGGGTCACTGGAATCAATCACCCAGCTTATGATGATGCACTTAGGTCATGTGACTTCGCGGTGCCTCTCACCAGATAATAAAAGAAGCCGTTTCTCATTCGGGAAGTAGCTTTAGACTGGGGATGGCATCACCATGCTCAAGAGCTCCCAGGGCCTGCACCATGGCTCTGACTCCCATCAGAAGCTCAGTGCAGCTCAAAGAGCAAGCCCCAAGCAACATGCTGTGACCACGGACACGCCTGTCACAGAGCCCTCTCTTGCTCTGGGCCCTAGAATCCGGCAGTCTTTTGGGTGATTCGCATTTCCACATGCAACAGCCATGCTGCCTCCCAAATACTGAGGTCTATAAGAGTTTGGTGCCTGCTTCTGAGACTCCAGTGTCAGGTGAAAAGACAGTTCGCCCATTAGGGAGTGTCCTGGCTAGTCCCAGCCCACTGCCCCAACATGGCCAGGGTGTGAATCTTCTCAAGGTTTATCCTCCACTCTGGGAAAACAGACTTCTTAGCATGGTATCTGTGGTACTTGTTTTAGACTCAATGCTGTGCCCCTCCTGAACTCATGTCCTGAAGCCAAGAGCCCCCACGTGCTGGTGCTCATGGGTAGAGCTTTTGGAAGATCATCAGGGCCATGAGTGTGGAGACAGCTTGTAGGGATCAGTGCCCTCACAACCAAGAAAGCAAAGTAAGGAGGACACAGCGAGGCTGTTCCTAAGCCAGCAAGAGGGTGTCCTGCCTCCTGAGCGTTAGTCACCCGCAAAACTCATTTGTTAAAACCGCAAGGTGATGGTATTAGAAGCTGGGCCATTGGAGGTGATTAGATCATAAGGGTGGAGCCTCCTGAATGAGACTACTTCCTGTAGAAAATAACCAGAGAACCCCACTCGACTCTGCCACCACACGAGGATATACCAAAGCAACAGCCTCCATGAACCCGGAAGCAGGTTCCACCACTGTCGTCATCCTTGCACTTTCCAGGTTCTTGAATAACCAGAAATAATTTCCGCATTTGATGAGCCACACAGTTTATGGTATTTTTATTACAGCAGCCTAAAAGAACTTGGAGTAAGACACAGCCCTCAGCAATGACTGAGGCTGCGGGCACTTTGATTTTGAGCCTCTGGTCTCCAGAGCAGTGAAAACACAGGTTTTGTTGTTGAAGCCACTTGGCCTGTGATGTTTGGCTGTGACTGCCTAAGCTAAGGCAGTAGCTGCCGTTCATGAGATTCAGTTGGGATGATATCAGTCACCAACACAGTGGCCCAGAAAGATGTTCTACAGAATATCTAGGCAATCAGTGGCTCTGTGGAATTTACCGTTGGGCTGTAGTTCTTCCCCTACCATATGAAGACAAATTGCCGTACACCATCCCCATTAAGGGGTCTCAAGAAGGACACGCTCTCCAGTCAATAGCTGCATGCCATGCTCAGAAGCTGTATACCTGCCCCAGTAAAACAAAAGCAGCCAGCAGTCAGCATAGCAGCTGGGGTTTACAGCGCCGCCTGCTTCAACGCTGAGCAATCCCCCGCTATCTCCCATGATGCTTGTCATTTTTGCAAAGGCCAAACAGCACGGAAGTCACTGGGATGAAACAGATAAGGACTGAGCCCTTCAAACCCTGAGGTCAGCCCTCGTCTCTTCCATTGCCCTGAGAACAGGGTATCGCTTCTGCTTTCTGTTCCTGTGGGTAGAAGGTTACGCTCGTATGCCCTTGCTTTGATGCCTCTTCCTCCAGAAGTCAGGGAACCGAGGTAAATGTTCTTCCAGTTGCTAATCCTATCTTTTTCAACGTTGCATTTTGCACAGACAAATCACAAAGCTGGCCCACAGAATTGGAGTGTGCACGCTAAGATGGGGAGCTGTACTTCTTTCTGTGGCTTCTATGCTTCCCACTCTATCTGCATGATGATGACGGGGTTTGCAACTGCCGACTTTAGTAGCAGCACTGGCCCCATATGTACGAGTCCTCGACATTCGCTCATCCATCGTGCCCAGATTCCCTGGCCACCGGCTGCAATCCCCGTTGTGGAGGAGTCAGAGGAAATGTCTAGAAGGCATGTGTCGGGGTCTTCTTCAAAGGGAAACACGCATGACCTTCCTTTAAAGGTCTCCATGCCAGTGATTTCACTGGAAAACTAGGTTTAGGTCACAATATTGTACTGCAGAGACGACTTCGATCATCTGCTTGGCAACTCTTGATCTTTTTCAGGAAGTAAGAACAGCACAACACTTCAGTCGGCCAGCCCACCACACAGGAACAAGCGCCCTGGGATCTTTAGGCCCCTCCCAGGCCCTTGCGGGTCGAGGCTCCCTTGCTGCCATTCAGACCTTGCAGCCCCTTGTAGCAAAGCACTGCTCTGAAGGGTGCGCTCTGCTCCTGCTCGTGCACCCCAACCCACTGTCACCAGTACTGTTGGGGAACCCAGCCGCACAGCAGTTTCCCTCCCGTGGAATCAGAGTCACTGCCACATGGAAAATCACCATTTTTGTGGCCTCTCTAATGTCCGTGCATTGCCTGCACTGCAAACCACAGAGGAGAGCCACGACCACATTTTTTTCTAGGTTTCTCTTGATCCCTGCACCAGAGGCACATTTTATCACCTTGTTTCTGTTTCTGTTTCTGTTTCTGTTTCTGTTTCTCTCTCTCTCTCTCTCTCTCTCTCTCTCTCTCTCTCTCTCTCAACAGCTTTTCACTATGCAGTTCAGGCTGAACTTGAATTCACTTTATAACCCAGGGTGGCCTCAAACTCAAGGCTATCCTCCTGGGTGCTGGGATTAGAGATGTGAACCACCACACCCAGCATGTTTTACTGTCTTATTGAGAAGAAAGTCCTTCCAGGTCTCCTGGAGGAATATGATCAGCAATGGGTCTTCAGGTTTCACATGACAAGCATTTTCTGACCTCCAATCCCACCTTCCAAACCCTCTGACTCTTTTCAATAAAATGCCAGGGAAATTATGGCATCTCCATCTTTCTTTGAGCAGTGCTGAAGTAGACTTCTAGGAGCCCACATGAGTGAATTCTTACGAATGGCTCCAGGTGTCTCTGAGGATACTCGATCCTAAGTCATAGGATGCCCTCAATTCTCCAACTTTCAATCCCACATTCTGCTTCTCGAGATTAACATCCCAAGTGCCAGCCCACCTTCATGCCCCAAGTGCCCGCCAGCACACAGGTTAGCCAGTCCCTCAGGGGTTTAGCCTGTCTCTTTCCGAAGCAGTCACTGCCTTCTCCTGCTCAGAGCTCATGGGGAGGGGCCCTATTTTGAGGAAGGAGGACATCATGCACCAGGGGCAGACCTTTTCTAGGTACCCTCATTGCATGTCTTTGGGAGGGGCAAGGCTATGTCTTTCTGGTGATTTAAAGTATCAACAAGAAGGGTTCGGGAGCAGGGCGTGGTGGCGCACGCCTTTAATCCCAGCAGTCGGGAGGCTGAGGTAGGAGGAGTGTTGTGAGTTCAAGGCTGGCTTGGGCGAGGCTGGTCTGAACTACATAGTTTGACCCTGCCTCCCTGTCTCAAAAAACTAGGACCAGGAGTTTGGCTCAGTGGCTTAAGCACCTGCCTGGCAGGTGCGAGGCTGTGAGTTGGATCCCTGGTGCCGCAAAAAAAAAAAAAAAAAAAAAGAAGGGTTCGGGAGTTAGGGTGTCCGCGTGCCTCAGATACACCTCTCAAAAAGCACTAAGTTACAACTCACCGATCTTACTGAAAGACTTGACTTCCACACAGGAGGCTTTCGAATGTATGTATTCAGTTTCTTTTCCAGAACTTTAGGCTTGTACTGAGATGCTGGGTCTGAGTACCCTATGGTTTCCGGGTATAGTAACATAGAATACCCTGTGGTTTCTGGGTATAGTAATCTCCTTTGAAACTGACATTAGAACTCTCAGACTTTAGGCCTGGCAGTGAACGGACATAATTCTGTTATTTTCTTTCCACAATGCCTTTAAGCCCTTAAAATATTTATCTCGTACTTACAAATACTGTAGATACTTGTTCTCCCACTCCTGCCACCAGAGATAACCAGAGAAGAAGGTTGGTAGCAATGCTTCTCCTGCTCACCTGCAGTCACCCTCCACCCTTGGCCACCATCACTGTTTGTGAAACAGGCAATCAACAACAAAGTCCCCTGCAGCCTGCTTTCACCACACGAAGTGTAAGAGGAATTTTCCCTGTTAATAATACATGGTTTGTACTGCTCGCCCACCCCCACCCCATCCCGGGAATTGAGCTGTTACAATTTAAAGTTGCCCAAGGACAGAGCTGACCGGGAAACTGGGTTACAAGATAAAAACTGCCCCTTCTCATGACTAAGGAATTTACAACATGTACTTTTCCAGAGCATCTGCCCTCCCATATTAGAAAGCGCCCATCGCCGCCGTACTTCAGACCTCCCTATGATTACTTTCTCCAATGAATGTAAAAAGACCCATTCAAATTAAACAGTGCCATCTGCTTCTGTACCCGCGCTTGCAAAATCTCCTCCTCCCTTTGTTCTATGACTTAAAAGCCCTGCTCAGGCTTAGCTCGTGGCTCTCTGTTCCTGCGTGTTCAGTGAGCCCCACGCATGCCTGGACAATAAAGACCCCTTGTGAATTGCATGAGAAGGCGTCTGTTGGTGTCTTCCTCCACGCGGCGGGCGTCTCGACCCTCACAGTAGGTCAGCAGATAAGGGGGCCTGAGCAAAGCTCCAGTTGGAGAACTAACCCCAGAGATGAAGAGCAAGGACAAGAGAAGTGAGAGAAGGTAGGAAGGAGAGAGTGTGATCCCTAAGAAGCCTGTCCTGTGCTCTTTAACAACACTACCAGTCACTGGGATCAGGGACTATTTCCTGATAAACATTCCAGAAAGACCAAGCCTTGGACCTTCCACAAGAGAGGAAAAGAGGGGCAATTTATCCGCTGCCTTCTCCTATCACCTTTTATTTCACTGATCAAAATTTACCCCATGGAAAACAAGCTCCACACCCATTCAACTTGTACCCGCTGAGTCGCTGCTTATCTGCTGAGGAGGACAGATCTGTCGTCCAGCAACAAGAGTTTACCAGAGGCCAGAAGTGGGAGGAGGCGGCAAGGAGCTTGGCCACTAGCCTCAGGAGGTCGGGCCACCTTTGCCCACACAGACACAGCCTCCAGACTGCCAGCTGGGTGGTGCAGGTGTCTAAGGGTTCAGGAGAGATGTGAACCATCAGAGTCAGACTATGTCTTGCATCTCTGCAGACAGCTACACAAAAGACTTCTTTAGGAACACGGATATTGCCCACTGTCATGTGATGAGATCCTGCTTCTCCATCTCCAGGCATCCTCGGGAAGGTCTAGCGGGATGAAACTGCTGTGTTGTAGAGACAGCATTTGGACCACTGAAGCAGGAAACTGGTTCGTGCTTTGATAGTTCACTGTTATCTTCCTGCCCTGCCAGGAGGGGATTCTCCTCTGCCACGCCTTGGAGTCTGCCAATTATGGGCTAAAACCACAGCAAACTATGAGCCAAAATAAATCTCTCCTTCTTTAACTTGTGAGTATCAGGTAATCTGTCCTAGCAATGAGAAAGTAACTAAGACACCTTAAAAGACATGCAGTACAAACTCATATACAAAGTGCATTTGTTCATGACTTCATCGGTTTGTGCAGGTCATTGAACAAGGACTTGGTAAACCTGGCTCCTTGGTGATTTAGCACATTCTTTTTTGTGTCTACAGCCCCCCAAGACCAGCTCAGGGGGAGGGGACTGAGGTACTGTTTCAGAATTCCCACATCTTCCTATGACTCCAGATCTGATATTTTGAAAATGTTCCAGTCACATTTAGCTAAAGATTAAAGAAAAAGGAAAAATAAATGGAATGAATTGGATGAAGGAATAAATGTAATAGCGGAATAAATGGAATCTGCTATTTGGGCCCAAGCATAGCCTTCCAGAGCTCATTAAATTTCTTAACCTGCTGGCTGGTGACATAACACTTTCTACCACACACCACACTGGTATCCGGATTGGAATTAACTGGTTCTGTTCAAAGAATGGATCATTACTTTATTGATTTCATTAGAATATGAAAGTATATTAGTATATTGTGTTTTAATTTATTCTGTGAGAGCCACTATTGGCATTATAAGGACAAATTTGATAAAAGTTCAATCTAACGGAGAAAAAACACAAAATGCTGAATAACAGTTCCTGTATTGAAATGGCCGAAAGAAGAAACATTTTAATGAACTTCATGAATATGCTGACCTCATTTCTGATAGAAGCCCACATAACTTCAATGGGATAAAGCCTCAGAGTTGCACTTTAGGGAAATGTGCCTTGAGATAAGAAGCTCCTCTTTGTTCAAACCCACTCGCTGGATGTGGATGCCGCTCCTTTACTGTGGAGCCAGAGCTCACATACTAATTAATGCAACGATATTCCTTCTTGCTAACATCACTTCCCGGCCTATCTGGCTTAGATATTTAAATGCCTGAGATGTCCAAGTTCACTCTGGGTTCCTTAATTACTTTTTCTTGCATTAAGGCCTGCTCTAAAATGGGCTGAAGAGATTGGCCAGAGTTTCACTCTGCTGCTTGTGAGTCTTCTTCCTCAGTAGTTATTAGAATCACTAAGGCAGGCTTAGTGCATTCTTTTTCCTAAATTCTTGGGGAAAGAAAGTTACATGTTTTTAATTAGACTTCACAATTGTTAAATTTAATATCTCTTTTTTGTATGTATGATGATAACTTTGAGTGGCTTTTTGCACACGAAGGCTGACTTGGAATAATGTCCTTTTTTAGATCTTAGAACAATTGCCAGGTGAGACAGGAGGCCAGGTGAAGATTGGCTGTGTTTTGTGGAACACAGAACCTTTAGACTCGTCTTCAAGAGACTTTGTTATCTTAAAGCCACTGCGAATAAAGATCTTGCATCTGAGGCGTATTTCACCGTCCACTCCCCAGAACACTCTGATTAATACACAAAGCCACACTGCTACATTTTTCTGCAGAGTAAGGAAGGTAAGGCAAGCAGCAGATATATCAACACAAACACGGAAGAGTAGAGTGATGTAGCAGTCACATGCTCACCACACACTCACGCGACAGGTTTTCTGCCGTTCTCTGTGAACTGCTTTGCCTATCTGCAAGTAGTCCCAGCTCTGAAGCAGTGCCATAAACCTTTAGTGTTTGTAAGATAACAGCATAGTGAAAGATGGGAAAAGATGTGGAATGGCACAATAGAGAAAAACAGACAAAACAAATGGAAAAGAAGAAACAAAAAGAAACACTTAAAGCAATGCATATGAATACACACTAAGGCAGTTGTAAGGGAGGTTCAGCCTACATAGAAAAACAAGAACTAATTGTAAGATACTTATAAAACACTTACTTAAAATATAAAATCTGACTAGTTGAAAGTAAATGAATTTTTAAAGTCATGTCATACAAACAGTAAGCCTAAGAAGACTGGAGTGGTTTTATTCTATTAAATAAAATAATTATAACAAAGGTAGCATTACCAAATATAAATGGGCCATTTTGTAGTAATAAATCTGTCAATTTATCATAAATGGGTAAAACATAAAAGAGCTTCAAAATTCATATAAAAAGTGACAAAAAGGAAGAGAGAGGATTCTATAATCATAGAAACTTTTCCTCCCAGAAATGTACAAAATTATTAAATAAATAAGTTAAAGATATAGAAGATAAGTAAATCACTATTAACCACCATGACCAAGCTACTGCGCATAAAATAGGAGATTTACAAACAAAGATCAAGAATTTTCAAGTATGCAAAATACATTCAAAAGATAGATCTATACAGTTGAGCCATGAAATTTGTTGTATTAAAATTCAATAATTAAAGTTATACACAGTACTGTATGCTGTACAGCAGAATTAGAAGAGGGATCATTATTAGTAAACTACATAGGAAATATATTTTTGGAAATTAATGCTAAATAGTAAATAGGTAAAAGAAATTATAAAAATAATAAGAAAATATATTATGTAAAATGATAAAAATATTAACATTTATGTACAGTAAAACCTATTTTGTAAGAATAATTCATTCCAGAAACATGACTGTAACCCAAAGCACTTGTATACTGAAACGAATTTCCACATAAGAATACTGGAAACCCAGGTAATTTGTTCCACAATCCAGAAATATTCATATAAAAATGACTACAGTACTGTAATATAGTATGAAATCATAAAGAAAATACAAAATACAAAGAAACACAAATTAACCTGCACTTACGTGTGAAAAGCTTCATGACCACTGCAAAGGAGACAAGAGAGAGGAGGATTATTGTGTAGACAACGTTCACTATCACTTCTGTCTATTGGTTCAATGGAATCTTTTGCTTTTCCTGCAAACTTAGCAAGGAATCTACCTAATGACACTTGCCTTTTCTTCCTCTTTAAGATTTCATGGAGATATGACATTACATTGTCATTAAAAACACTCTCTGCTCCCACTGCTGCAGGTTTGAGTGGTACTTCTCCACAAAATCGTGCACTGTTTCCCACATTTTACACATCTCTCTAATTACATTTGAAGTGAAGGATTCCTGTGCCTTTTTCTCTGGCTCCTCTGGAGACAAGATATGCTCCATAACCTCTCGGTGGTGGGAGATGATCACCCACAATCCTGCAGAGAGAGAGAGAGAGAGAGGACCATGGGTCAGCGATGGTCATGTGACATTCAGGACCACATACTCCTCATACTGCAAAACATCACTCATCCTTCAAGCTAAAATTAGACACGTTTACTCTTCTTGCAGAACACTCATGGAACAAGTTACTCATCATCCGAGGTTTTACCATACTGATATTTGTGTAAAGAGATAGAAGAAAATTTGTAGTTGTAATTATTTTACCAGAGAGTAAGATGAGTCTTAAATCAATATCTTATGGGTCAACTTCAAGAATATTTGGAAAGCAGAGTAGACACGACACAAAATAGGAGCAAGAAAAAATACAAAGAGAAGAGTACATATCTGTAAAATAGAAAACGAAGATTGTACCAGGTTAGGGACAATGATTGTCAAAAATAGTATAGGTAGCTAACCTAAGGATGAAATGAAATTTCAGGAAAAGAAATTCTTACCACAGATCATACAGAAACTAGAAGCTATCAAGAAACAGTTATAAACACTTTATGCCAATAAAGCATCAACACATTAGATATAATGCCCTAATTCCTTGAAATATAAGCCTTGACAAAACTGGCACAAAAATTTTTTAAATTCTGGGGAAAAAACAATTAATTTTTAAAACTTTTCCATAAAGAAAACATCAATCCCTGCTGATTTTGTTGGTGAATATAAGAAGATGAAATAACAATATTCTTTTAATACTTTCTCACCAAATGAAAAAGGAATGTTTCTCTTATGATTTGTGCCTAGATGCCCCCCCAAAGCTTCATACAGTCATAGGGGGAAGGCTTTTCAGAGGTGGCTGAGTATAGAATTTGTGATTGATTCATGGTCCAATGTCGGGTTTAAGGTTTAACTATTACATCCACTCTAAGGCAGTAGCCTGCATAAAATATGCTGGACAGAAAGAGCCTTGGCTCTCTCTCTCATTGCTTTTGCTGTCTTTATGAACTGTTGCCCTCTTCCATTGCCACTCTTCCTTGGAGCCAGTCAATTATGGACTGAAAATGCTACAAACTGTGAGCTAAATAAACTTTTTCCCTTTACTTTGGATGTCAGGTATTTTTGTCTCAGCAATCAGAGAAAAGTAACTAAGACAGTTTCCAATTGTGTGTTATGAAAATGCTAGTATCCTGATACCAAAAATATATTACAGAAGAGGAAAGAAATCGTCCTCAGAGTGTCTCTTGGGTTTATAAGAGTAAAAATCTTTCTTTCATAAATATAGATGAATAAAAAGCACCTAAGATGTTATCAACAATAGGACTCTTCATGACCTCAGGTTGCTTGATGTTAAAGTATCAAACAATGCAACTTTCATATTCAGTTATGTGGGACTGTAGCTACACACTGCCCTCATTAACTAGGAAAGTGTACAAAATACCACAGGCCTTGGTAAAAGCAGAGGACTTAATCTAGAGTGAAGAGAAGTACACAAACGAGTTAGCCATTAACACCAGCTTGCTGTCTAAGAGGCAGCTGCCAGGTTACAGAGAAGAGGGAAACAAACCACAGGTGATCTCCAGGACTTGACAGGTCACCTATTAAACTTTGGGGAGGAAGAAAGTGGACAGAATCTGTAGAACAAAGTACAGAAGAGCAGAAAGATGCCAGGGACAACTTCAGGTCTGTGCAGAAGGCTTCCTGCAGTGTTCAAGGAAAATATCCAAAATGGGAAATCATAAAAAGGATCAGGCTGAACAATTCCTGGAGCTCCCGTGGGACTCTAGCTGTGGTGGAAGAGCTCTGTAATCCACGGGGAAGGCTCCTTAGAACACACTGACTAGGCTTCAGGCAAGTAGTTACGGACTTGGTAGAGGGGAAAATTCACCCTGGACTGGTGGATTCCCTGAACCTAGGCTAAGAAAGTAAAAGAGCAAGTTGTGAAAGGGTTCTGAGTGAGTCAAGTGGGTGTAAGAGCAAAATGAACAGCATATTGATGAAACACAGCCAAGTAGCAAACAACGGAAAATCCTTCATGCCTGCCATCCAATCAAGACTTATGGGTCATGCAAAGGTGGAGAATAGCATAATTCAGGAACAGTAGTGCAATCAATCCATAGAAAGAAACCTATAAATGACAGGGATGATAGATCAGGCAGTGGACAAAAGCCATTAGGAATAGGCTCCGTATGTTCAAGAAGGTTGAGAAACATATGAATATCACAAGGAAATAAATAAAATGAATTTTAAAGAACTGAACAGAATCTCTGGAAAGAGCAGGGCAATGTTAGAATTAAAGAACATACATATGGTAATGAACAGCAGATCAAACCCTCCAGAAGTTGACTACTTTTCAAAGCAAAAGCTAAATAGCAATATTTTTAGACCAAAAAAAGTTGAAACAGTTAATCACTAGACTATCTGGACTGACGTAAAAGCAAAATAAAGTTCTCTAGATACGAATGAAATCACATCAGATGGAAATTTGAATACACAGAAAGGAATGAAGTCAGAAAAGAGATAAGCGTGTGCACACACACGTATCACAGATGTGTGCGTATGTCAAAATATATGTAACACATAAAAATGTGAGTCATGTGTGTGGCATTTATGTATGACATCGCTGTCAGTTTTTTGTTTTTAAAGGATACAGAAGCCTTCCAGCTATGATGGTATCAGCATGAAGAGGCTGATGAACACCCTACACACTCACACACGCACACACTCACACACACTCACACACTCACACACACACCCTCACACATACACACACACACTCACATGCACACACACGCACACACACACAGAAACACCATATAAAGGTGCTAAGAGCGCCATGTCGCGTTCTGGGAACTGACCAAAGGCGAGCAGGTTGAGAAGTTTTAACTTCACGCAGCAGCAGAGCCTTGGCTGAGCGCGCGGGTCCCTGACCTTCCGGTCTTGCGTTTTCCCCCTTTTTTCCGAATCTCAGCTGCAGAGAGCAGTGTCCTCTTAGCACAGAGCTGGTGAGCACCAGAAAGGCAAACCCGACTTCAGGCCGGCCAGGCAGCCCATCAGTGACGCGTGAGGCTCTGTGAGAGAATCGCGGAGACGCTGCGCTCTGCAAGCCGCAGGCCTCCTCCGTGGGCAGCCGCGCAGGGCAGCCGGGGAGCGGCGGGAGAGGTACCAGGGAGAGGGTGCCGAGGGCCGGAAAAACTCGCACTGAAGGAGAAGCCCAGGGGGCAGTAAGGTCCAGACTGTGGTGAAAGCCCGTCACGTGCTTGCGTCCCTGTGGCAACGCCACCACACAGCTGCGGAGACTGGGGGACTTACAGGCACAGTCCTGCCCTGGAAAGCTGGGTTAAAAATAGAAATGAGAATTCACACACAGCCCAGAGATCAACACCCGCACACCACGCGCGAAGACGTTCCTCAGCCGAGGGCCACGGAAATTTAAACAAACAAACAAGGAAAATCAAAACACAAAGATTTTTTTCCCCACAGCCCCACCAACATTTGTTATCAGTTGATTTCTTGATGGCAGCCATTCTCTCTGCAGTGAGATGGAATCTCCATGTTGTTTTCATTTGCATTTCTCGAATGACCAGTGCTGTTGAGCACTTCTTCATGTATTTATTTGCCATTTGTATTTCTTCATCTGAGAAGTGTGTGTTCATTTGAGATGCCCATTTTTGGATTGGGTCTTTGAATTTGGGGGGCCAGATGTTTTTCAATTCTTTATATGTTCTGGATATAAGTCATTTGTCTCAGGAACAGTTGGTTAGAATTCTTTCCCATTTTGTGGGCTTTCTTCTCACTTTATTAATGATTTCTTTTGAAGTGCAAAAGCTTTTTAATAAAATGAGATCCCAGTTGTTGATTCTTTGAAGTACTTCCTGTGCAGTTTGCGTTTTGTTCATGAACTCTCTGCCTACCCCTATGTCTTCAAGATTTTTGCCTACCTTGTCTTCCAGTAAATTTAGTATTTCTCTTCTAATATTTTTTGACCCATTTTGACTTTAGTTTAGTGCGTGGTGATAGACATTGGTCTAGTTTCATGCTTCAGCATGTGGAGAGCCAGTTTTTCCAGCACCATTTATTAAGAGGCACCCATGTTTACAGCAGCACAGTTTGTGATAGCTAAATCTTGGAAACAACCAAAATTCCCATCAACTGCAGAATGGATAAAAAAAGATGTGGTATTTTTATACAATGGAATATTACTCAGCTATAAAAATGATGATCTTGAGGCTTTTATAGGTAAATGGAGGCAACTTCAGACTGTACTCATAAGTGAAATTAATCAGACTTACATTTGTAAATATCATATTGTCTCCCTAGTGTAAAAAATAAATAGTAATTTAAAATAACTGAAAGAGTAATAAGATCCAAAATGTACAATAGAGGAAAGGGAAAGAAAGTGCTCAAAATATATATAACTGTATGGATGTATAAGTATGTAAGATAGATAACTATACCACTAATTCTCTGTTCATTAGAAAGAATAGTTTGTGCTGTCATTGTTTTTTTATGTCTAGATTTTGTAACTTGAACAACCACTTCTAAGATAACAAATGCAATATATTAACTAGTATTGATTTCTTACTCTTTTTGAAATTCCATATTACTTCTACTTTTTTTCTGTTTTGCTTTTTAAAAATAAAAAGAAGATTAAAAAGATAAAAAAAAAAAACCTCCAAGATTCTGCAATAAGGCACCTGAAATAGCTAGCTTCAACAAACAAGAGATACACAAAGTAAAAGGAAATAGGAAACAGATATAAATTAAGGGGGAAAAGTCAGTGGATACTGAGGGAACGGGCTGAAATGTTAGATTAGCAGACAAACACGTTTAGATTTAACATTCAAAGGGTGAACGTGAATTATATATAAAGTTTTTTTGGGACATGTGGCAATGACTTGAAAAGAGACTTAATTTCAAAAGAAGCAATCAAAAGCACTAGCTAATAGATCTAAAAAGTGGAAAAATTCATTAGCGGACTCAGAAAAGAACTGAAATGACAAAATAAAAGCCAAATGAACATGAAGATAGATAAGCAGAAAGTACTCAGTTTGAAAGCCAGGAAGAAAGAGATGGAAATGTGAGTCGACTAAGAGCCCTGTGATGACCCAGAAACCACGTCAACAGGCACCGCGCACGTGAGCAATGGGAATCCCACAGGAGGGGAGCGGGGAAAACGCTGGAAGGAGCAATGGCGGGAAACCTCTTGAGTTAGATGATAGACACTGATTTTCCTAGCCAAGAAGCTCAGCTCGTTCTACCAGCACAATCGCAGAGGCCACAGTGAAAGCCATGGGACTGACACTGCTGAAGGCAGTTTGAGAGCAAACGCCGAGAGGAGAGAGAGAGGGGGGGGGGGAACTGCTCATCACACACAAGACAGCAAAACTGTGAGCAGCAGCCGCCTTTTCCGGAAGCAGGCAGGTAAGAGTGCTGTGGAATGACAATCGGAGAGGAAATTTCCACCAGGAAGTTCATCTCCAGCAAGGCGATCTTCCAACGAGAAAGCGCGACCTGATAGCTGGCCCAAAGTAACGGGGGACTGGATTAGCAGTCTCATCTAAATAATTACTTTAAAAGACCCAATATATCAAAAACTAGAAACCTTGTGAATGCACTGGGAGTCAGGTCACTGAGAAAAGGGTCCTGGAGAGAATGGGAACGTGGGGGACAGGCCCCGCTTCCCGCCCGGAGGTGGTGTCCTGCTATGGCACAGAGCAGGAAGCCCGGGGGTGCAGAGTGCGCAAGGAGTCTCTGGGGTCCCAGGAGACCAGCAGGAAGGCGCAAACTGCACTCAGACATTCGGAGCTCAGGTGAGGCTGCGGGTGAGGTCTAATCAGCACAGGCATCCAGAGAAATTATAGAAAGTCTAGGACATAATCAGCCAAAAGGATGAGAGGAAACAATTCCCCCGCTGGCACAGAGCCTGGAATGATTCCTGCTTCCACCGTCAGGGCATCGGGAGCAGTCATCAGAACAGTTTGCCTCCATAATCAGGCAAAATTAGTCATAAAGGAAATACTGTTCTGCTGCCTCACAGCAGAATTTACAGCAATACCTGAAATAATTAAGAACTTTCCAAGTAACTTAACTACAACCCAAAAACTTTTATAGGAATAGCTACATAACCATTAACTAAAAAGGTAAAAACAATACCAGCATGCACGTAAAAAATGATTAGAAAGCAGAAACACATGACTGATGATGGAAAGAAAAGTGAATAAATTAGTATTAACAGAGATGTGAACCTTAAGAAGTTATTGAAATATGAGAGGCTGAGGCAGGAGGATTGCAAATTCCAGCCCAGTTTGGGCTACATAGCCTACACACTGAGTTCAGGAATGGCTTGGACTGTACATGCATAACAAGACGCTGTCTCAAAACAAAAGTGATTGTAACTTATTCCGTGTGCTCAAGAATCAAAAGAAATGTTTAGACAGACTAAGGTAGAGACAAGGAAGATGTTTTTCAAAAAGTAAATTAAATTCTTACTACTGACAGCTATATTATCTGAGATGAAAAATACATGAAAATTAGCTGCAACTTAGATTGCAAAATAAAAGATTCATGAACTTGTAAACCTAGCAGTAAAAACTACAACAGTGAAACAGGAAGAGAAGAGAACAATGTGTTGAAGAGGCATGGGATAATTTCAACAGCTTAGTGTGTGATTAACTGAAGTTGCTGATAAAGAAGAGAGAGAGAGAGAGGACAGAAAGTATATCGAAAACTAATGATGCAACTTTCCAAACTTGATAAAAACTACAAACTTTCAGATTCAAGAAATCCAAGGACCTTCAGGCGATAAGAGATATGAATAAAACTCAATTAAAAACGATTTACTTACTATAATGATTAAAAGAAAATCTTAAATCCACTAAAGGGAAGGACACAGTACAAAGAAGAAAACATAAGGGTAACATCAGTATTCTGATCGGAAAACAGCAGAAGTGGGAAAGACTAGAGCAATAAGGTCAACTATCCTAGAATGTTACAATCAGAAAAACAATAGAAATAATGCAGAATAATGAAAACACAAATGATTACTCTGTTAATATTTGAAATTTAAAATAGAAAAATAAAAATAAATGAAACAAAACCTTATTCTTTAATGCAAGCAATAAAATAAATAAAACTTTAGGCTATACTGATTAGAGAAAAAAGGCAGTACCTAATCCCCAACAACAGGAAAAGCAAGAGTAGCATTGCTAGATACTTCATAGATATGGAAAGGACATTTAGCGAATGCTTTGAACAATTTTGTGACAAAAAATTGAGCACCAAAGATGAAACGAACTCAAGCTTGGAAAATACAAACTTCCAAATTTCACTTAAGAAAAATGTATTGTCATATTTAACTTATGGTTAAAAACTTCCTCAGAAAGAAAATTCCAGGTTTGTGAATTTCTACCAGAACTAAGAAATGCATTGACTAAAGTCACAGGATAGAAAATTAGCATATATTTATTCCACTAATTTCTAAGTACTAACAAGGAATTAGAAAAATAAAATTTAAAAATCAATGCAAATTAAAATAGACTTTGTGTAAAACAGACAATTTTATAATTAAATTCTTATGAAAATTCAGAAGACACAGGAGAGCAGTTGAATACAGCTGGAGGATCTACATCATCTGATTTCAGATATTATAAATCTCTAAATGATGAGACTGCAGTATTGGTGTTGAGACTGCTGAATAGATCATTAAAATAGAATTGAGTGTCCAGCATTAGACTCGTATATACTGAACTGACGTCTAAGAAAGGTGAAAAACTTTTCAATAAGTGAAGCTGAAAGTATTTGAGCATCATATTCAAAAGTAAAACAGATACATATATTACACATATATAACAATTAACTGAAAATGAGCCATAGACATAATTTAAAAATCTTAAATTAAAAGTTCTACAAGTATATATCTGTGACCTCAAGGCACGAGATACTTGAGCGATTTGTAAAAAGCATAAATCTTAACATGAAATGTTGAGACTTAAGTTTCATTAGAATTTAAAATAAAACAAGTATTTTCCTTTTAAAGATTCTACTAAGAATATGGAAAAGCAAATTGCAAAATAAACCAAATACATTCATCAGGAATGTCAGCCTGTAATCTTCTTTTTTTGCTGTACCTGTGTCTTATTTTAGTGTTAGCAACCTGCATTCTTGGTATAGTACCAAGGTCATTCAGTATCACCCAGTGAGGCTCATGCCTAAGGTGCAAGGATGGTTCAAGACACACAAATAATCTAAAACATCACCTTAAGAGAAGAAAAGGAGAAAAACTTTAAGATCATTTCCATAGATCCAGAAAAGAAGCACACAAGAAAATTAGAAATCATTTCATGAAAAAAAAAAACTCTCAACGAAACAGTTCTGAAAAGTATGTACAAAATAAATACCACCAGGGCCAGGGATTTAGCTCAGTGGCCTAAGCACCTGCCTGGCAGGCTCAAGGTTGTGAGTTTGATCCCCGGTACCAATAAATAAATAAATAAATACCACCAAAAACCCACAGCTAATATCAGATTTAACATAAAAAACAGGTAATTTGTTCTCTAGGGTCTGGAAGAAGGCAAAGATGCCTACTTTTACCACTTCTTTTTTGCTTTGTTTTGCTTTGGTTTCTGAGACAGGGTCTAGCTTGCAGTTCAGAGTTCAGGTTGTCCTTGAACTCACTATATAGCCCAGGCTGGCCTTGAACTCATGGTAATCTTCTTGCCTCTGCCTCTGAAATGCTTGGACTACAGGTGTGTACCACCATGCCCAGATATTTTTACTACTTCTCTGAATACAGTACCAGAAGAACTAGTCAGAGCCAATAGGGAAGAGAAAAAAATAAAAGAAACCACTTTGAAAATGGGAAAGTCAAATTTGCTCTGCTTAAGGGTGATATGGTCTTTCTTATAACTATAAAAAACCTAGAGATTCCACCAAAAAATTGTATGGCTAATGAACAGATTCAGCAGTATACAAAATAAATATCCAAAACATCAGCACATTTCTATACCCTAAGCACAAACTATCTGAAGAAAATCAAGAAAACATTCACATTTACAATAGCTACAAAAAATAAAGCAATTAGAATAAATTTAACCAAGGATGTGAAAGACTGCAAACTATAAAATACAAATTAAAGCAGTTGAAAAAGATACAAACAAATGGAAAACATCTCTTATTTGTGAATGGAAAGAATTAATATTGTTTAAGTGCCATACTATGCAAAGCACTCTGCAGATTCAGTTCAGTCTCTCTCAAAATATGGACAATGTCCCTCTCAGAACCTTAAAATTGCTATGGAACCAGAAAATACCAAGAATAGTCAAAAATTCTTGAAAAAAAGGAACAAAGTAGGAGATACCACACCATCAAACTTTGATATATACTACAAAACTATAGTAAACAAATTCCATGGTAACAACATAAAAACAAACAAATAGAAACAGTGGAATGGAGTGGAAAGCCCAGAAATAAATCTGTACAACTGCTGTCAACTGATTTTCAACAAAAGAGGACCAGTATCTCATGCTGGAGAAAGGATACTTTTTCAATAAATCATACTGGAGAAATTTGATATCCAAACACAAAGAAAATAAACTAGATCTCTGTCTCTCATCATACAAAAATCAATTCAAAATAGACTAAATACTTAAATATAGGATCCTAGACTATGAAACTAATGGAAGGAAATATAGAAGAAATAATTCATGACATTGGGATGAGAAAAGATTTGTTACAAGACCCCAAACACAGCAAGAAAAAACAAATGAGACAAATGAGATTGCTTCTGATTAAAACCCTGCCTCACAGCAAAGAAAATAAGCAGCAGAGTGACAAGACAACTATAGAATGGGAAAAATCTTTGCAAACTATGCATCTTATAAGGAATTAATGTTCAGAACGTACAAGTAACTCAGACAACTCAGTACCCCAGAAGTAGACAATGTGATTTAAAAATGTGCAAAATATTTGAATACACAATGAATATGGTTATATCCATATAAAGGAATACTGCTCAGCAATAAACAAGAGCTGGTTACTGATACACATTACAATAAGAACAAAAAATCAAAATATTCATATCGAGTGAAAGAAGCTGACAATGAAGAATATATGATGTGTTGTTCTATTTGTAGGAAAAACAAATTGGTCTCTTTGACAAAAACACATCAGGGGTCATCCGAAGTTAAGGCAGAGAGGAATCTCCCTGGGTGATGGAAATTTTCTGTCTTGGTTGTGGTTATAGTTTCTTGGTTGTCTTCAAATCTCAAAATCTAAAATGAATAGTTTTTGCTACATAATTGAAAACTAAATAAGTTGACTGGCATGTGTTTAATGAGCAAACATAGATTTTTACTGAAAATACCACCCACTAAGAGGAAGAGTAAGAAAAACACAAACAGATCACCCCTCAAGATGGCTACAGTAATTGTGCTAGAATTACAAAATATGGAGTATAAAAATAATGCTTATATGTTTAAAAATAAGATGACTTTATCAGCGTAGTTAACAGAAGACAGGCAAAAGGACCATGAAGATCTTAAAAACAAACAAATGAAAATCTAGTTAGAAACTCAATGGGGAAGTTAACTGGGAGACTACACCCAGGGACAGGAAATCAGTGAACAAGTCAGGAGTTACACAAAATGTGGCACAGAGAGAAAGCAAGATTTGCAAAATGTGCTTGGGAAGTAACATTGAAGGATGGAGGAACGAGGCTAAGCCAGCGGTGGCGAGCCCACAGCGTGTGTGTTCTTTCTTTTTCTTTTAAAAGAAGTCAGTGCGTAAGAAATCTGATATCCACATGCTCACAATGTATGAGCTTTTTCTAAACTGAGACCTCAGTGTTCAGGTGTAATTGCAGTGTTAGTGCTTTGTGATACAAAAGTAGCTTTGGGGTGCAGTGTGGGTACTTGGTCTCTGGAAGTTTCGCTGGCACCGGGCTATCCCAATGGTAAAGCAGCTGTGCGGGAGCCGGCAGGACGGGAACACTCAGTAATGCTCAAGGTGACAGTGGAGGCTATGTGACTGAAAGGAAATATGGTCTCGGGGAAATTGTATTAAGTTGCAGAACATCCTCCCAAAACACGCAAAGAATTACCTACAACTAAACACCGACTGAACAAATCCACGTAAGCTTTCAAAAGGAAACACTAAAATCCAGAAAACATAAAATGACACAGCATTGCCAAAATAGTCTAGTGATTGATCAGGAATTCTATGTTCTTATAACCTTCAAAAACGATGGCAAATAAGGGCATCTTTGGGACAGAACTACTTTAAAAATGCGACAAGAAAATTTCACTAAGGAAATGTGAAAAGATGTGCATGACAGAAAAGGGAATTCTTCTAAAATATATAAAAGGAGGTTTTTAAAATGTGAAGAGCGTGAGGTGTCCTGCTTTTCTTCTACCTTAGTACTTCTGAACACGCTTCCATGAGTCCTGTTTACAAAGCAGAGCTCTTACCCGGAAACGCCGGCAGAGGAGCAGACAGCCCTGAGCCCTGCAGGCGGCAGAGGGAGCAGCGGCTGGGCAAGCGCTTGTCAGGGACTGGGCGCGCGTCATCACGGGGCTGTGCAGAGGCAGAAGCCGAGGTCCTGGGAGAGCGCCCTGCGCAAGTCTTCTCAAGTTTTAGTGAGGAAAAGAAAAGGTCACATTATAATAAGTTCATTTTTTAAAGGTAGAAACATTTGTAATGGAAATTTCCATCCAACATAGTTGAAGGCTTTGAAAACTTTTAACTCTTGAAGAGTGAACTGTAGGGTGTGGAGCATTAACCTGGGAGAAACAGCTCAGCAGTCCATTGCCCAGTACTCTGGGATAAATGCAAGCATGAATGGCGTCTAAATGTCTAACAGGAAAGTTTGAATGATTAAGGAAATTCTTTCTCATATATCACAAGAGGAGAGAGTCTTCCATTCTGAAGACTTGCTTATGGAGAGCAAGAAAAGACTCTTAATTAGCTTTTATCTTTCCAACTCTCCCCACTAGGTACCCATGAAAGTGCTTTGTGAAGAGCAAAACTTTAATCAATAAAACATAAGAGGGCTTACTGAAGCTATTCAATGTTTATTATTTCTTTTTTAGGGACAGATAATGGTCAATCTTATGCACCAATTTCAATTCAATATTTTATAATTAAATTCCCACATGCCTGATGAGTTTAGGAGAATAAAGGGGGTAGCATATAACAGTGATTTCAAAAGCCTCCAGGGGAATATGAATTCTCCACTTTTCGCTTGCTGGGTACAGGTTAGCACTGTAAGGATAAATTTAGTTGAAGAGTATAGCATGGAGTGAGGGAGGGAGAGAGAGAAGGAGGGAGGGGGACAGAGAAGGAGGGAGGGGGAGGGGCAAACACAACTTACAATAAGAAAAGAACAATGGAGATTGTATTAAATGCTTTCCAAAATATTCAACATTAAAGCCTTTTGTAACAAAGCTATAATATAATTGCATCACTGAAGTTTGATGAACAAGAAAAGAAAAATAAGATGAGGAAGGAAAAGAAAAAGTGTATAAAGAAAGTATTTCTTACTCAGAGTTCCCAATTAGAAAACAGGCACCCTCAGTGAGAATATGTGTGCTATGTTGGACGGTGCTGTGACAGCCTAGGACTGCATATCATCCTGCAACACAGAACTAATGAGTGAAACTAAAATAAAGGACAGATGGAAATATCGTGCAGTTAAAAAGAATCGAGAAGACTATGCACTGATAAGGAAACCAAACAAAGCAAGGGACAGAATAAGGTGTACACTGAGGCGTCTTGCATGTGTGATTTGAGAAAATCAGACTGTCTTAGTTTCCTTCCCTAACTGACGCCCAAAGTTAGGGAAGGAAAGGTTTATTCTTACAGTTTCTCGGGAGTTTCAGTCCGTAAAGTTGGCTCCAAGGCGGCATGGGGTGACGGGGCTACAGTTCATGGCAGCTGCAAGCTGCAAGCCGCAAGCCACACTGGCGAGAGAGAGGGTGGCGGAAGAGGAAGCGAACAAGAGGAAGACCCGCCTTCCCTTACACTGTATGTCAGCTCCACCCCTGGGTGGGCACAGTGCTCACATTGTCAATCAACAAACCAATAACAAACCAATAACTCAGCCCCATCAAAATTATATGAGGACTTGGGGGGACATAGCATACCCCATACAGAGACTATGCCTTATTATACCATTTTTATTTTTGAACACGTGAGTGCATTACTATTCACAACAGCAAATCACAGCTACACACGCCCATGTAAAGCTGTGCTCCCCTGATCCCTACATTTGTTTCTTGAATGTTCTATTCATACTTGCACATTAATCATCCAATAACTGCAAAAAATATTTGCAGTTTTGAGGCCAAAGACCCATCAGTACTCAGAGAACAGTAGGAAATAACTAACAGAAAACACAGTGAAATGTTCCTGCTTGCATTTGTGTGAGGTGTACTGGCATTATAGCATCCATGCGTACAGAAAACAGAAACAGAATTAGCATAGCCTCTCCTCCTTCCTCCCCGCCCAGCTTCCCGATCTAAAAAACTGGCACCAAAAAAAGAAAATAGAGAAAGAAGCAAACATGAAACGATCACAGGGCAGGCTGCCTCACCTTGCACAAAGCACAGATTTGCAGGAGGAAGCTTTACAGTCCACGCAGAAGGGGAGGAGATCAGAGACAGGGAGGAGCCCACGGCTGGTGGACCAACAGAGGAGAAAGAAGGAGTCAGGGGGTTGCTGCCATCGAAGTTTTATTTTTCGGTTGAGAGGTTGTTAGGAGTATTTTTCTGTAAGTATTTCTACTTTGAATATGTTATTATATAAATTAGACATGACAAAGATATATATGTTATACATACTTAGTCTATATATAGAGAACTTGTTATTTTATCTGTATGTGTTTATTAAATACACTTTTGCTTGTGAAGCATTCTCATATGATATTTTCTCACTTGATATTTGCTATAGACGTTAAAGAAACCACATGTTTTGACAACAGAGCAGGAAAAAAGTCCTGAAGTGACTCTTTCTGCAGAACAGCACACACTGAGAGAGGACAGTTTTGGAGTGTGTGCATACGTGCGCATGGCGTGTATGTGCGCGTGATGAGATCGTGCCTTGGGAGTCAAGGGTTTCAGTTTTCTCTGAGAGTCAAAGATGTGTAAGAACAGCCTCTCCCCTCAGTGGGCTCCTCCTGGGAGAGGAAGACAAACTCCCAGCACACCTGCCCTGTGGGAGACAAATAAACAGGGGCCACCCGCCGAGTCAGCAGTCGCCCAGGTGTCCCTGGCCAGACGGGACCGGCAGGACAGTGGCCCAGCAAAGGAGCTTCCCGGTGAAGGAGCGGCTGCCTGGATGACAGTCGCAGAGCCCGCGGAACAGGGAGGCAGTCGAGGTGACGCTGACAAGGCGCGGAAAGGCAACTTGCCAGCTCTTCTGTCTCCAGTGGGGTCTCCGGTCACCGCCGCAGACTTCTCAACCTGAGCGTGCTTCCGAGGTGCACACTGGGAGTTCTCGGGGTCCCCGAGAGATCATGATTTTGCCTCTCATGGTGCCTGAGAACAGAAGCCACGTCCCGAAGTCTTTGGCCATGGAGTGGTTCCAGGTGGCACAGGGAGCCCGGGGCCTTGGCTGGGCTGTGGCCGAACCTCTCACCCTGCTGGGCCTGCCTTCCCTGAGACACACGAGGCTAAGGGCTTGCACAAGGTGAGAGTTAAAGCCCAGGTTTCCTTGGCACGGCTCACAGTGGGATGCTTTTGGTGTTGCTCAGGATCTTCTTACACAGAACAGGGACACATCAGTGGCCAACACTCGGGTCACTCTCAGGGGCGGGAGGAGGAATTCTGGAAACCTCTGTGGCCTCCGCTTGCTCTCAAGGCATGAGGTGAGCCTTTCGGGACGGTGCCGGGGCCTGCTGCACACTCCAGTCTTCCCACACCGGACTCGCTGCTGTGGGGAGCAAAGGGCAAGCCAACCACGGATTCCTGCGGGCCAGTGAGAGAACAGGGGCGACGATTCGCAGGAGGAAGCTAGACGTGGCGTCACGTGGCTGTAATCCCAGCACTCTGGGGGCTCAGGCGGGATTGCAAAGTCCAGCTCAAGGTGGGCAGTTTACCAAGACTGTGTCTCAAGATAAAGAATAAAAGCAGGTGCAGGGGATGTAGTGTAGTGCAAAGGCCCTGAGTTCAGTCTCCAGTACTAGGGGGATAAAAAAAAAATACAGCAAATGAAACACATTGCAATGATGGTGACTAGAAATGTCTCCCAGCTTCCATAGGATATTTATTACCCCAAGTCAATGGGGGGAAGAAGTATAAATACAATAAGATTCTCACAGACAGCACCCGCCATGAGTCTGGCACCCTGTCTGTCTTGTTGGGCCCTCCAGCACCATTACAAACTGCTATGTGTGGCATTATGTGGGTGCCTAAGCAATACTGAGAATGTGATAGGAAAATGAAGAGCAGATACCTTCTGTGAAGAGTCTAATTTCACTGTTACACAATCACCAGGAAGGAAGAAAAGAATAAGCAAATAATCAAAGACAATATGCTTTCTACACCAGCATCTACCCAGCCATCTAAGAACCTGGGGTGAAGTTAGATTAGAGTGCACCTCACAAAATACATCTGAAAATACCCAGGGAATGCCACAAGAAAAATGGGCATTACATGTACACATCTCATTCACATGCATCTGTAAGTGAAAGTGCAATAAATAATGGAGGCTCTGACCTGTTTTACACTCTCTCACTGAAAATGATGGATTAGGAACTGAAAGCAGCCAAGACATGGCTGGAATTACTTGACACCAAAGCAGCATATTTTAGAGTTGATATTTGCTTTGACCTACAAGGGCAGCCTTGACCATTCTTATTCATTAACATATCTCCTGCAGGGACT
Source organism: Dasyprocta punctata (assembly GCA_004363535.1). Lineage (NCBI taxonomy): Eukaryota > Metazoa > Chordata > Mammalia > Rodentia > Dasyproctidae > Dasyprocta > Dasyprocta punctata. The sequence goes on along the minus strand of RJWM01010437.1, from coordinate 9,919 downwards.
CAGCTACAGATTTTGATTTTTTGGAAGGAACAGGTGAAATTTTACCTGTCTATTTCCCAAAACCTGTGAAGAACCTGTACAAAAGAAGACGCGACTTAAAACATCAACGACAGAAAGGCCTGATGTCACCAGTGGGTTAGGAGCTGTGTCAGCAGAGATCGCAGTGGGCGCTGATGTGATTTAGGAAGTGGCTGCAGGTATCAAAAGAGCACTGATTCCCACAGACAGACGACAGAGCGTTGAGACCTGCAAGCTGGGATAAAGCTCATGAAGCCACACGCTGCTGTCTTCCTAGATGTTTAATTCCCCAAGGAGAAGAGGTTATGCTGATGGTACATTGATTAGTAAGCAGCGTGTGATGAGACACACATGCTCTCCGTAGACTGGTACTGATTATTAAATGAATAAAGATGAACAACATAAGCAGAAGACTGAGACACACTAAAAGGACATATTGGAACTAATTCCAGGATTACTACTTTTGCAGTCACCATCCATGAACAACAGCCACGAGTCATGTTAACCTGCCTCTGGATAAGCACGCTGTCATCTTCAGAGATTTAAAGCTGTGAAAACTTGAACGCTGTTTGTCCGTGGCCCATGTCCTTTAAGCCATTTTAGCCAGGCAGTGTTTAAACTCTTGCAGGTCTGGCTGCCCACCGCACTCTGCACTCCTCCACACACACATGCACTGGCCACACCTCCGTGCCTGCCTTCCTCTCTCCACACCCCTGCCTGACTTCCCCAGAGGCTGGCTGCGCTTCCTCCTTCCTGCTCTTTTAGTTGACAGCCCCGCCCTCGGAAGAGCCTGCACGTGGCCTACTTCCCTTCCCCAGAAGACATTCCTAAGAGACCACAGGGCACTGCACTGAGCCCCAGAACTGCGTCTTTGCGAACTGAACTCTTTACCCCAGAGGAGCTTGGAGACTATCTCCATGTCAGAGAACTACCGAACGTCAGGATAATCAGAGTACAGATGATGCAGCGCTGCGGGGAGGAGCAAGGAACAGCTCAGCAGGAAGAAGTGAAGGAAGAAAGAAAATGGAGTCAAGCAAGCATGTCGTTAAGCAGTGACCCTTTCAGAGTCATTTTGACTTTGAGGAGGAGCCAGCAGTCACAGGGTGCCTGACCCAGCGGCAGGTGGAGGAGGACACGGCGTCGTGGTGTCACACGCCTGCCTTCCCAACGGCACCCGGCAGCGGCCTTCACCGTCTCTGATCACACTTCACACAGACGCCCGGAGAGAGAACTTCCAGAGCCACTTCAGAAAGTGGCAGAATCCGGGAATAAATGTGTTCAAACAGAGAGGGAGTATTTTGAGAGAGATTAATAGCAATGTGTCTTTTACTGTAATGAAATTTTAATTTAAATATTCGAGTATGTTTCAGTCACCCCTTGCGGAATCAGAGCACGTTTCAGAGGGAAAACTGCTTTAAAGGAAACAGAATTTTACAACACCCAGCCTCGGGCTGTGGTGACCCTTGGTCTGCACACACCTTGCTTCGCTTATTCCTTGGGTCACCAACCTAGTGCTGCTGGGCTGGGATTTCACAGATGTAATTATGTCTCCCATAATTTGGCCTTAAAATAGTCCTGGGAAGTCCTGCTATAACCAGACAAGCCCTTTAAATAAAACAATGAGCATTCCCTGCTGACTGCAGAACAAAAACTTCAGAGAGGCAAATCAGGCTGCGAATGACCTGCGGGTGCCGGGTGACCAGAACAGAGTGGCAGGTGGCCTCCATGGACTGAGCGGTCTGCAGGTGGCAGCTGGCACAACACGGAGCCCTGTCCAACAGGTGCAAGGAGCGGTCACCTGCCAGTCAGTGAGCATCGCCGCAGATCCGGAAGGCACAGCCCCAGGGACCCTGCGTGCAGAGACTGCATCCTTGTCTCCTAGACTCCCAACAGACTAACGGTGGGACAGTAAGTTTGTACCATTTCAAACCACCTACTTCATGGCAAATTTGTTACAACAGCAATACAAATGAAAACATCTTCCTTTGTAAACCACAGAGGAGGGCAAGAAAGAGTTCACTGTTCGGTTCAACACCCCGCCCTTCCCAGCTGGCCGGTGACAGAGCTGGCAGGTTGAGGCGGCCTGGTCCCTAGAGTGACAAGCTTCCCGCACCTGCGCTTTCCCCTTCCTTACGCCCTGCACCAGGGAGGCCTCCCAGACTGAGTCTGCACTTCTCGTCCCAAGGCTGGAATTCCTGCTTGACAGCTCCTGTCCCACACCTTGGCACAGGACTGGGCAACTTCAGAATCCCACCGTCCAGCTGTTTAAGACGAGTGCCAAGGTATCTCTGTTTCAGAGAGGGACCAGATATGTTTCCTCATCGGATGGCTCTCTCCAGCTCCAAAATGAGCTTCCTCTTGGCTCTAGTTCACTTCCTCAGTTTCCAGGGTCTACACTGGTCACCCCAGCATCTCCTGCTGGCAACAGGTTCGTATCCAGGAGCCAGGCCTGGCCAGGTCCTCCAAGGCTTCGATCACAGAGCAGTTCCTCCCGAGAGAACCACACGCACTTCCATAATTACAAAGAACTACTACTGTTCCTTTATGTGTCTGTCGGCCTTTCATATCATATCAGTTGAACCGTGAATAAAAATGCATACATTTTTTGATTGTAACATACTTTTACATTTGGCAAGGATGAAATAACACACATCATTAGACTGAGATCAAAAACACCAGAGTTTAAATGGGGTAAGGCTAACAGCCCTTAGCTACATAAAAGATGATGGCCCACACTGAACATCAGCCCAGCAGAAGTGCAAGTTCAGATGAAAGAAGACTTCATTAATGTTATTTGTGTGTAAATGTGTAAAACCAAAAGATGCCCGATACCAAAGTTTTAAGGGCTGAAAAATGAGATGTGAGGCCCTTGCATTGATTACACCTTTCAATTTTCTGAAGGGATTTGAACTTCAGTGACAGTATTAATCTAAAAGTACCCACCAGCTGGTTTTAGATGAATTGAGAGATGGTCCTAGTCACATCTGTAAATGCATACACATCATTTAATTTTCTCTTAAGACTTGGTAACATGCAGCACCGTCTGCTGAAAAGTACCTGGCTCCTTTTAATCAGCACATTTTAAAATAATAGCTAATCAAAGGGGAAACATTCATTTTCTCAGAATAAAAGTACTTGCTTCATTAAGCAATATGTTGACACCTAATATGATAAATTTAATTAACAAACAAAAATTTTACAAGCATGTTAACTGATAACAAAAGATGCAAAAGAGCATAGTTTTGAAAAGGATGATTGCTTCATATAGATAATTTTGACACATCTATTCATAGTACATATGAAAAGCATTGATGTTTGGTAAGGAATCATAGTAACACGACTTTAATTTTATTAAAAGCACACTTGTAAACATATTTAGCAAAAATGCCAAAAATTATGAGTAGCAATGAAGAAATGAAAAGAGCAGACAAAAATAAAGTACATGAATTTCAAGAAGGAACTACTAGAGCAGACAAAATGGTTAATGTTAAATGAATGAGCAAACAACTCAAATAACACTTCAATATTTAAGAAGCATTTTTGCTAAAACAAGATAGGACTAAGGGACATACCTAGTAATTCCTTCTTGAAATTCATGCACTTTATTTTTGAAGATATCTTTCCATATATGACTATTAATTCTACAACAAATTATGCCCTTTTAACAGACATAATGAGCACTATCCCTCTATGATTCCAGGGAATATTGTGCAAAAGTTCAAGTGTCTCCCCGCAGGAGAATTTATTACAAGTGTTCCATGCAGTAAAAGAGTGTGGGGCATCATTAACTTGCTTAATTAAAAGAAGAAGAAGAAACTTGAAACAAAAATTTTACCTTAGGAAGAGTACCTCACTGCCTTTCTTACTTCTTTCAAAGGCAGTGGAAGGAACCTAGAATATTCCGTATCTTTCCTGACACCTGGTGCTTCTAAGTAAGCTTGCAGTTGGGTTGTGGGCGAAGTCTCACGGCTTAGTCTGATTCTGTGACGCACAGCTCGCCTGCGAACGTCCTCCCCGCCCGGACAGGGCCAACCCCGTGCAGTCCGCACAGCGGGCCGGGCCCCGACGCGCTCCTCCGGGCACAGCTCTCGCCGAGCGAGGTCGCAGTGCGGCACGCTGGGCAAGGTGGACGCCGAGGCGCAGGGGCAGGAGCGGACCGGGGAGGCTGCTGACCCCGCAGCCGCCTTCCGCCATCAGATGGTGGCCGCGCACCCCAGATGAAGGCTGCACCTGCGCGGCCCGGAGGCGCCTCGTGCGGGGAGATCCACTGAGGCCCGCCCAGGCGGCAGCTGGGGTCCCAGGGATGGCTGCACGGGGAGCAGCGCTTCGGCCGCTCTCAGTTGGAAAGTCAGTTTGTGTCCGTCTCATCTACAGCGCGGATCCCTCCGTGTCAAGGCCGGGGCGCTGGGCTCTGCTACAAAGTAGCAGAATCGGTAGCTTCTCCACCGCGAGCCCTTCCCTGTCTCCACCGAGGAGCCGCACTATCTCTCCTCTGAATGCTTGATTCTTTCTTTCCTCGCGTCTATCCTATTTGTTTCTAGCACTAGAAGCACGGGAGGTGTTACTAGATGAGGGCTTCAAGGGCAGTTTCTTTTTGATTTGTCTTGTTTCGCTCCTTGTATCCCCATAACGTGTAGCACCTGTGCTAAGGGCAGCAGCTCTGTGGTTGCTGTTGTTTCTCAGCATGGGAACTGAGCTCGGGCCTTCCCACTGTGCTACATCTGCAGCTCCATTTTAATGTTTCAAGACAGACTCTTGCTAAACTGCCCAAGCTGGGCTCAAACTCGCTCTCCTCCTGTTTCAGCCTCCGGGAGGGCTGGGATTACAGGTGTGCGCCACCACACCAAGCGGCAGCTACTTATTGAATGAGGACATGAACGACTCTTGCAATTTCCTAAATATTGGGGGTCCAACAGCCCTCCCTCTCAGCATCGTCAATCCTACTCTTTCAGGGGTTTGGGTACGGGTACTACTCAGTCACCGATGGCTCCACTCAACGGACTTGAGAAAACATGGGGGCAGTGTCTTTACTGTCTAATCTAAATCTACAATGTCACTCATTCTCTTAGCTTTCTAGAGTCTGTTCAGGACAATTAAATTGGTATATTTATAGGTCTTAGATGTTCCTTAGGAAAATGCAATTTTTTTTTCAAACAGGAGAAAAGGAATTGCAGAAAGCACTGTTTAAGGATAGCACCTATAAAGCAAACTTTGTACCAAAACTGAAAGCCAAGAAATAGACAGTGTGCACTAAGACTGTCCACGTGTGCTGCTTCTTTCTTCTCTGAGTTTACTCGGGGTCAGTTTATCCACCAGCAAGGAGAGTACTGTGAGAGAAAAGGCCTCAAGCAAGTGTTTGCAGACTTATATTACCATACCCCAGGTAAACAGAGATAAAATTGATTCAAAAAATGGTTTTATAATGTTCTTGAGCTAATAAATTTAATAATTGCTTATCCTGCACATGAAAAGTTTTGAGTTAAGAATCTTATTTTCCAGAAAAAAATGTTAGCTTCTTTGGTGGATAAATCCTTGGAATCTCAGAAACTTAAAACAATGGAATTACTTCTTGCCAACAAAGTCCACAAGGGATCAACTTCTATCCACCCTGGAGACTGGGCAGGGCCAGCACCCTTCTCCCTCATGGATCTGCCCTCCTGTGGGGGTCAGAGGATGGAGAGAGGACATGCACCTCTCCTGGTTCCCTTCCACTGCTAGAAATCAGCTCCCTGGTGGCCACAACGGTGTCTGCCCAGGGGAAAGAAAGCAGCCCGCCCAGCAGCTGTGCCATTCTCCCTCATGGCATATGTCAGCATCCCTACTGGTGATGTGGTCTAATGTGCCTTCGGCCCAAGTGCTCGTGAGTACATAAGGATTTGTGTACAAATGTAGCAAAAACTGCAAGTACTCGCTAAGAGATAAGCATGTCGACTTTTAATTGTCTGATCATTCCTTTCTACAGTCACCCTGTAATTTCTCAAAAAAGATATTTTTTAATTAAAATCTACAATTCTCTCTCCCAAGAAAATCTTGCAGTTGCTGTCACCAATCATAATCCCCACATATGCAACTGTTTTTTAAGAAATAAGTCAAAGGCATTTTCTGTGGCGGTACTGGCCTGCCTCAGCACCTGCCCCGCAGCTGCGTCCCCCCTCCAGCCTGAGCAAGCTGCCCTGCCCGCGACCTGTGCAGACAGCTCTGCACCCAGCACCTGGACTGCAGGTCCTTCCTGCTGTTCTTAGATTGTGATGACTTCACCTCCAGTTCGATTTTCTCTTGCTGCATCATAAAGCTGTCCTCTGAATAATTTAGGGAACACTCTGATAGCTGTATTTGTAACCCAGCAGATGTCTAGACAGTTAAAGTTCCCCTGGAGTACGGTGCCATGCGATGTGGAGCTCCTTGAAAGTGGTCCAGTATTTATCATTTTTGCCATCCCTTAGTCCCAAGAGAACGTAGCAGATGTAGTAAATACCCACCAGGGCTTCTCCTCTTGTTCACTCTTTACATCCTTTCTTAACATCCAATAATTTTTACTAACAAACTGCAGGTCCTTGGGGATACAACTCAAAGTAGCACCTTGAGTATAACTAACTCCTTCAAAGAGGTCAACAGGAATCACGCTTGACATTTGCCAGACACAAGACACAGAAAGAAGGTGATACCATTTCCATTGTATTGAACCAAAACTTTAAGAATTCAGAAATAAATAACACTGTTATTGTCTATGAAGAAAATATATGACATGTGTATGCCATTTCAACTCTCAAAATGAAAATTCATGAGAATAAAAGCAATATGAATGTTTAGCAAAGCAACTGGGTTTTGCAGTCCTTCCAAATACCTTATTAAATATCTCCTTTGTGTTCTTGTTTAAATTGTCCCAAATGAACTGTCAGTAATTCACTTGGAATGCAGCCTTCCCTTTTCTCTATTAAAATCCTTCCTCACCTGCGCCCTGGTCAAACATGGAGCCCTCTGCTATCCAAATGCACAGAACTGACACAAAATTGAGGCAAAGGTGCAGATGCCAAGAACACCTTGCCGTGTTTCATGGAGCATAATACATTAACCCACATTTATTTGTAACATGGTTTGTATTTGTTGATTTGCCAAAATACAACAGACTCAACTAGAAATTAGAATCTCTGAGCATAATGAGAACCTGACAATCCTTTAACAGCAGGGAAAAATATTAACATAGGGTGGTAAAACCAACTGTATCAGTGAGAACCCTATCAAGAGGCCAAAAATTCTTGGCATTATGCTTCAGTTGTACAACAACCTCAATACATTAGAAAAGGAAGAGATGTATTCCTTCACTGAGCTTCATGAAACCAGCTTAATTTGGAGGGTCCTGTTTATCTCACATGCCTATGGACAAGATTTTCAAATTCATAGGTTGTGTTCTCATGCAAGTGATAATTTAATTCACTTCCTTCCTGAATGAAATAGTAAAGATCTAAATGACTAGCATATATTTAAAAATACTTGTCGCAGAGATGTAATGTTTTCTAAATAGATTTTGAGTCTTTGAATAGTTTGGGGACATCCCCTCACAGATACATTTTAACCTAACCCTCCACGGCAGGAAGATGAAGGTACGGGAGGAATGGCTGTTCATGGTGATGGCAGTGAATACTCATTCATGAATGGCTGGAACCTAAAACAAAACCTGAAACAGGGGAGCCTCACAGTAAGTATTTTGCCTTTCAGTAACTTATTATAAACTGATGATGGAGGATGCAATGTCTATTTCTCTTCATAGATGCTCTATTTATCAACTAAAATTGTAAGTGAGTACCTATAGGTATTTTCAAATGGATTATACAGCTGTGCATTTGATCTTACAAAGTGTACCCTTCATATTTTTTTCTTTTAATTCAGGATACAATACATATTTAACAGTCAATTTATAAACTCAGTGGATGTGTCATTGCTAAACCAGATAAGATGAACAAGCCAAAAATTAATTAAAGATTGGATGGATGCTTTCTTATCATGCTGGGAAGGATTTGGCATGTGGATACCTAAGGGAACAAGATGACTCACTAGAAGTTATGGTATTCAATCCCTTGACTCCAGCACAGCCAAATACCTGAAGTAAAAGGAAACAGTACTTGATGCTATTTCTAGGCATCTTGTGTAGTTTATACAGCTCACAAAGGAATGTGCATTCGCCAACTTTTGGTTACTGTACCAACACACGTAAGTTAATGAGTTTATAAAGAAAAAAGGTTTATTGTGACTCACAGTTTTGGAGACTGGAGCCCATGATCAGTGAGGCACAGGATGTCCCAGTGGGAGCATGGAGAGGCGGAAGCTTGCTCACCTCACGGCCAGGAGGCAAAGGAGCTAAGAGGCTGAGTTCCCCATACCTTCAAGGACAGGGTTCCAGTGACTTCACTTCCTTCAGCCAGCTGAATTCTCATGCAACCATGTCATAGCCTGGGGACAAAGCCTTAGGCATAGGAAACGGGGGACATTTCAGATCCAGACCTTAGCAATTGTTTTAAAAGAACATGTATTACCATAGCATGGGGTAGTTCTGCTCATATTCTTATCAAGATATGTGTTCCATAATTTATTCCTCATGGAATTCAAATTGTAAGTCCTGATTTTAATCCTATAAATTTAGACAAGAAAGTCAGCCACAGTAGTTCTTGATCTGACCATAGTGCAACATACACTGCTGCTGTGACATACACTGGGCCGAGGAAGGTAGTGCCCACCTGCTGCTCAATAGTGCTTCTCTTCATGTTCCAGCAAGCAGTCAAGGGTACGTTCGCCTCATTTTAAATGTCCTCAGGAAGCCTGCAGTAGACATCGGTGTCTCTGTGGCTGTCGCATACTGAACTAACAAGAGTGTGACTTACGCTTCTTATGCTTGCACAGGCCTTGTGCATGTTTCATTGTATCCAGCAGGGAGATCTACAGTGTAGGAAAAGGAAGATGAGTGAGCTTCCAAGAGCTTTAAGTACCATCCCTATCTTACGCGGAAAATTATACTAAAGAGAGGCCACTTCCTTAACCGCTTTTTGGTTATGTATGTGAGCAAACCAAGACCAAGAGGCTCACTGCACCATTGAGCTTGCTCCCTGAATCCTCGCCTCCCCAGAGCTCTCTAGGGCAAGCCTTCCCCACCCCAGCCCACCCTTCATTCCATGGCTCCCCCAAAGCCTACAAAATTCCAAGACCCATTCTGGGGTAGGATGACAAACTCTTACCTTCCGATCCACAACAAACCTTGATCAGACACTGACTAAAGCCTGATTACTCTCTCCTAGGTTCTGAAATGTTTAAGGAAGAGGGAAAAATCATTCAAAAACAGCAGAGACTCACGTAAGTTCGTCACAACTGCTCTATAAATACTTGCCAAATAAACAAATGAGTCTAGAAATTCAAACAATGCACAGCTCATCCAGCCAACCTGAGAGCCTCCTCAGAGTTCACACTCCGTGGAGAGAATGTATCTGACCCTTTTTTAATCTGTCGATTTCTTTTGAAACACATTATTTAAAAACAATAGAAACAAATGCTGGCTAACAAAATAAAACATGTTGATTGTGATATTCATAGCAGAGGGAAATGAAGAAAGGTTAAGAAAATACAAGACTGAGAAAAATAAAAAAATAGGTGATCTCTTGGAGTATAGACAGTGGATTCTACAAAACAGAAATATCAGGATAAAAAAATATTGTTTTCAGATTTTGTTTCATTCATTCAAAATTAAAATTACTAGAAATTATGTGATCAGTCCAGTTTGGATCAGGTATTAAAGTTCTATCAGGGACAGTTAGTCAAATTTATTTTTATGCTATTTTATCATCCCAATTTTCCTGCTACTCTCCATTTTTTAACTATCATGATACATGTATTAAAACCTATATACAGTTAATGC
>RJWM01010436.1:33253-63803 GCA_004363535.1 Dasyprocta punctata | reverse complement strand
ATCTGGTCCCCCCTAGGCAGTGGTCACCTCCCTTCTGAGGTTTGTCCCACCTCTTCCTGCTCTAGGAATTTGACCCCCAGCAAGAGCGCGACTTTTACAGGACACTGTCCTTGTTGAAGAAGAAAGACCCCTGCATTTATCAGAAAGATGCTACCTTCTATCAGAGAACAGGTGCGGTGGGGGGGCGCGTGCCCCATTACCTTACCTGTTGTTTTATGGCAAAAGTGCTTAACAGGCTGGGCGAGGTGGTGCTAGACACCTGTAATCCCAGCACTCAGGAGACTGAGGCAGGAGAATTATTACAAGTTTTTTTACTTTTTATTTTTATTGCAGCACCAGGGATGGAACTCACAACCTCGTACCTGCCAGACAGGCGCTTAAGTCACTGAACCAAACTCCCAGCCCTAGTTTTTTTGAGGCAGGGTCGCACCATGTAGCTCAGGCCAGCATTGCGCTCACGATGTAGCCCAAGCCCGCCTCGAACTCACAATGCTCCTCCTACCTCAGCCTCCTGGGTGCTGGGATTAAAGGCGTGCACCACCACGCCCAGCTAATTATTACAAGTTTAAGGTAACTCAGGACTATGTAGTGAGACCCTGTTTCAAAAAAAAAACAAAAAGTGCTGGCTTGGTGGGGCGTATTTGTGATCTGTGCTCCTCAGGAGCCTGAGGCAGGAGGATCTCAAGTTCAAGATCAGCCTGGGTAATTTAGGAAGATTATAACTCAGAATAAAACTGGCGGGCCAGGGATTTAGCTCAGTGGCATATGCGCCTGCTTGGCAAGTGCAAGGTTGTGAGTTCAATCCCAGTACAAAAAAGAGAAAAAGAAAAAAAAGAATAAAACTGGCAGGGCTGAGGATGGACTTCAGGTGCTGTTTTTTCTTTCTTTTTTTTTTTTTTTTGCGGCACCGGGGATCAAACTCACAACCTTGCACCTGCCAGACAGGCCCTTAAGCCACTGAGCCAAACTCCCAGGCTTGGTATTTTGAGGTAGGGTCACACTGTGTGGCTCAGGCCGGCCTTGCACTCGCACTGTGGCCCAAGCTGGCCTTGAACTCACAACACTCCTCCTACCTCAGCCTCCTGAGTGCTGGGATTAAAAGCGCGCGCCACCACACACACGTGGCCTGCTCAGGTGCTGTTTGAAGCTTAAGTTTCGGGCTGAAGGGTCCCAGCAGCCCGCCCCCTCCCCTGCCATCTTGCAGCTGGGAAGTGGTAGATGAGAGTGGGATCTTCTGTCTGGCCCTGCCCTGTGTGAGTCTTTGCCAGGGGACATGGGGAGCTGTGGGTAGTGGCAGCTGTGTCCTTTTGGGTCTACAGAGTCCTCCTCATCCTCGGAGAGCGAGCAGGAGCCGGCAGCCTCAGGAAAGCAGAAGAAAGTGCGGCCAATGTACTTGAAAGACTACGAGAGGAAGGTCATCTTGGAGAAGGGCGGGTAAGGACGAGCCTTCCAGCACCTGGGGCGTCTCAGGAGTAGAGGTAGAAGAAGCCCACAGAATCGAGGGGACCCCTGATGGTAGGAACCTCAGTGACCCCCTACACATTCCTATGGACCCCCCCTGGCTGCCTGTAACAACTCCCCACCACGTGGTGAGTCCCCAGACAGTCCCCTCCTGAGACTGCGCTGGGAGGGTTAAGTTGGAAATGGATTTAACTCCTGACAAACCCATTCTAAAGACAAGCTATTGAGAGTCAGGAGCTGGCTTCTAAAGCCCCCATCCTTCTCTACACAGCAAATACGTCGATGAGGAGAACTCAGATGGGGAGAACTCTGATCAGAGACTCCAGGTGGGTGGGGTGGAAGCCGGGTGGAGGGCTCCAGGGTCCTGGGGTGGCCTGACCCCCCACGTCATTCCCCCATCTGCAGCAAACCTCGTCACAGACTTACGCAGAGGAACAGAAGCAGCTCCGGGAGAGGTGAGCCTGGGCTACGGGAGCAGCTTCCCGGGGGAGCTGAGCTGGGGCCAGGCTCAAAGCAAGTGCTGCCACTGGCTTCCTGAGTGCCTCAGTGCCCTTGTCCAGACGGGGTTGTTGATGTCACAGTACAGCAGGGCTTAGTGATGCACTTGGGGCAGCTGAGACAGGAGGGCCGCAAGTTCAGGTCTCACCTGGGCAAACACAGCAACTGCCTTAAAATAAAAAGGGCCGGGGGTGTAACTCATTGAGAAGATCCTGCATTCAATCTCTTGTACCAAAAAAAAAAAAAAAGAAAGAAAAGTAAAGGCAAATAATCCCACAGCACTGCTGCAAGCTCTTCTCCACCCCTGTACCAAGAATCGAACTCAGGACCTTGCCATTGCCAGGCAGGCACTGTGCCACTGAGCTATATCCACGGCCCTTGCTCCAAGCTCCTATGAGAACAGCTTCGTCATCTTGGCTACCAGCAGTGCCAGCCTGCGAGTCCTGAGGTTTCTTTTTTGTCACGGCAGCTTCCGGCCGTTCGTGGAGGACAGCGAGGACGAGGACAGTGCGGGGGAAGGTGGCTCGGGCTTGCTGCGGAAGCACAGGAAGACCTTGGAAGAGAAGGTGAGCGCTGAGCTGGGCGGGACCTGGGGCTGGGGTGCAGGGGGCTGGGTTCACCCAGACCTGAGCATTGGGCTTTCCCAGGCCCAGGAGGACGCAGACTATGTCGAGTGGCTGAAGGGACAGAAAGAGATTCCGAACCCCGAATCCCTGAAGGAATTGGTGAGTTCTCCTGAGAAGTCTTTCGTGTCCCATCTGAGCACAGGTCACCTAGAAAGTGACCTGTCTGTAATCCCAGCACTTGGGAAGCTGAGGCAGGAAGATCTTGAGCTCAAGGCTGGCTGCTTATGGAACCTCAAGTCCATTTGGTGGTCACACCTGCCCTCTTTCGCCATCTCTCTGTCCATGACCTGGGTCCTGTCACCACCTCACCTCCTTAGATGCACCTCAAAGAATATTGGGACAACCCCGAGCTGGAGGAAGGGGAGCAGTTCCTGCGGGATTATATCCTCAATAAGCGCTATGAGGAGGAGGGCGACGAGGAGGAGGAGGAAGAGGAGGAGGAGGAGGAGCAAGAAGGGTGAGCATTGTTCGTCCCTGTGGCTGCACCTCGAGACCTCCCACAGTGCCAGCCAGGAGCCAAGGGCCCCACGTGCTTGATTTATTTGTTCACAGGGAGGGCAGAGAAAGAGCCACCAAGGGTAGGCTCTGGCACTCATTGGTATGGGCTGTGATTGTGGGCCCAGGCTAGAACCGTGTGCCTCAGTTTCCCTCTCTGTAAAATGAGAAGCGTGCTGCTCACTTGGAGGCTTCTCATAGGATTAAATGAGCTCATGCTGGGTCCAGTGACACCTGCCCGCCTGTAATCTCAGTATTCTGGGAGGCTGAGGCAGGAGGATTGATCACAAGTTTGAGCCCAATTTGGACAACTTTGTAACATCCTGTCTCAAACATTGAAAAAAAAAAAAATTTCGAAAGGGGGATAGGACCAGGCATGGTGACGCATGCCTGTCATCCCAGCAACTCAGGAAGCTAAGGAAGGGGAATCTCCAGGAGTTCGAGGCCAGCCTGGGCTACATAGCGAGATGAGAGATTCAGTCTCACAGAGAGGGTGGTGGAGGTAGGATACAGCTCCCTGCAAAGGCCCAGGGTTCTGTCCCCGGTATTATCCCCCCAAAAGACCCCCAGACCCCTGTCTTGTCCCCCAGGGTCCCTGGTCCCCCAATCCAGCTTGCCGTGGACGACTCCTCAGATGAGGGGGAGCTGTTCCTGAAGAAGCAGGAAGACTTTGAGCACAAGTACAACTTCCGCTTCGAGGAGCCAGACGCGACCTCGGTGTGCGGCCTTGGCTGGGGCAGGGGGACCGGTACCTGGGGTCCAGGCCCACAGAGTCCCGGGTGATCGCAGTGGCCCTTCCGGCCCTCCTTGTCCCCTCAGGTCAAGACCTACCCACGCAACATCGCGTCCTCCGTGCGCCGCAGAGACGAGCGCAGGAAGGAGAAGAGGGAGGAGACCAGGGAGCGGAAGAAGAGGGTAAGTTCCAGGGGGCCCTGCCAGGGAGGGCACCCCAGTTTGCCAGGGAGGCTCAGGGCCTCCTTCACTGCCCGCAGGAGAAGGCCAGGAAGCGGGAGGAACTGAAGCAGCTGAAGAACCTGAAGAGGAAGGAGATCCTGGCCAAGCTGGAGAAGCTGCGACAGGTCACCGGCAACGACACGCTGGGCCTGGAGGAGCAGGACCTCGAGGGTGACTTCGACCCCGCCCAGCACGAGCAGCTGATGCAGGTACGGCTCCTTCAGGAATCAGCTCCAGGACTGGGTGGCTTCCCGTTGTGTGGCCTGAGACAAGTGACTCAACCTCTCTGAGCAGCAGCTACCCCAAGGGCTGTTGTAAGGGTAGATGGGGAGGAAGTCACAAAAAACAGCTTAGTCTTTAAGTGCCGAAGGAATAGAGGATCATGGGTACTGGTTCCTTCACCTACAGCGGGGTTCCATCCAGCTAGTAGGAAATATTATCAGGTAAGGCCAGGCATGGTGGTGCTCAGTGGTTGGTAGGATGAGGCAGGAGGATTGCCCCAATTTGAGGCCAGTCTGGGGTACATAGTGAGACCCTGTCTTACAAAACCAAATAAAAAAAAAATTTTTTTTTTTTTTTTTGTGGCACTGGGGATCGAACTCACAAGCTTGAGCCTGCCAGGCAGGCGCTTAAGCCACTGAGCCAAACTCCCGGCCCCAGTTTTTTGAGACAGGGTCACACTATGTAGCTCATGCTGGCCTTGCACTCGCGTTGTAGCCCAAGCCGGCCTCGAACTCACAAGGGTCCGCCTACCTCAGCCTCCTGAGTGCTGGGATTAAAGTCGCGTGCCACTATGCCTGGCTCCAAAAGAAATTTTTTAAAAGGGGCATTTATTGCTGGGCATAGTGGCACATGCTTGTCATCCCAGCACTCTGGAGGCTGAGGCAAGAGGATTGCCACAAGTTTGAGGCTGCCCTGAGTTACGTAGTGAGTTCAAGGCCTGGCTGAACTACATCGTGAGACCCTGTCTCAGAAATGTAAAATGTGCATTTGGCTGCTGGCGGTACAGCTTGGAACAGCACCCACCTCACCTGCACAGGTCCTGGACGGCACTGGGGAGCTATGCAAGGCTCAGGAGTGAAAGTGTCACAGGGGTAGCAAGGTGTGGGTGGCTGAGCTCTGACCCCGAGTCTCATCTGCAGAAATGCTTGGGCAGTGACTTCTACGGTGCCGTGGAGGAGGAGAAGCCGCAGTTTGAGGAAGAGGATGGTCTTGAAGGTGACATCCGTGGCACATGAGGCTAGGGGTGAGGGTACTGCCCGGGGGTCCCGTGCTGACCCCGCCTGTCTGTCCACTCTGGAACCAGAGGACTGGAACTGGGACACGTGGGGTGGGCCCGAGCAGGACGGCGTGTGGAGCCAGCAGGAGCCGCATTGCGAAGACCCCGACTTCAATGTAGGTGCCGTGGGTGAGGGCGGGGGACTCACGGGCCCTGGGTGCCCCGCTGCAGACTGACCCGATGCGCATTCCTGCAGATGGACGCCGACTACGACCCCAGCCAGCCCCGGAAGAAACAGCGCGAGGCGCCCTCCACGGGCAAAAAGAAGCGCAAGTCGCCCTTCGCTGCGGCCGTGGGCCAGCAAAAGCCTGTGTTCGACCCTGGTAAGGCACAGGGCCCAAGGGTACTGGGGCCTGGTGTGGCCTGGGGTGCCCCGCAGCCTGACTTTGCCCTATGCCACCCCGCCATGCAGGGGACAAGACCTTCGAGGAGTACCTGGATGAGTACTACCGGCTGGACTACGAGGACATCATCGATGACCTGCCCTGTCGCTTCAAGTACCGCAGGGTGGTCCCCTGTGACTTTGGGCTCAGCACTGAAGAGGTTGGGCCCCCAGGCGGGCTGGGGACACTGGAGAGACACATAGGATGCAGGAGAGAGCTTCTGACACTGAGCCCAGAGATGCTATAACATTCTGACCCATTTTCTCATCCCAAAAGTGATAGTAATATACTAGTTAGCACGTGGGAGGCTGAGGCAGGAGGATCTTGAGCTCAAGAGCAGTGTGGGTTACACAGTGAGACCCAGTCTCAAAATACCAAACATAATATGACTGGGTGTGGCCCAGAGGCAGAGCACTTGCTATGCATGCCAAGGCCCTGGGTTTCATGGGCCCATAAACATTACTTCTGGCTTTGTTTTTCAGATACTTTTCCAGTTATTCAGGCTGTCCTTGACATACCATCCATGTCACCTTTCAAGTAGCTGAGATTTTGAATTTTTGTGTTTTTAAGACAGGCTCTTTTTTTTTTTTTTTTTTTTTTGGTGGCACCAGGGATTGAACTCACAACATCACACCTGCCAGGGCAGGCGCTTAAGCCACTGAGCCAAACTCCCGGCCCTGGTTTTTTTGAGGCAGGGTCGCACTATGTAGCTCAGGCCAGTCTTGCGCTCACGTTGTAGCCCAAGCCGGCCTCAAACTCACAACACTCCTCCTACCTCAGCCTCCCGAGAGCTAGGATTAAAGGCATGCGCCACCATGCCCGGCTTTAAGACAGGCTTTTACTGTGTATTTTAGGCTGCCCTTAAACTTGGTGTGTAGCCCAAATTGGTCCCAAACTCACAGGGGTCCTCCTGCCTCAGCCTCCTGAGAGCTGGGGTTAAAGGCATGCACCATCTTGCCAAGCTTTGATTTTTTTTTTTTTTTTTTTCCCTGCATCTGCTACCACCAAATCACAACCCAGCCACCCTAAATGATTACTTTTAATTCTTTTACTGTCAGCAGCAGAGTGGCATTAGAAAGCTGGGGGTATAACTCAGTGGCACAATGCATGCCTGGCAAACGTGAGGTCATGAGTTTGATTCCTGGTACCAAAGGGGGGGAAAAAAATGTTGGGAGCTGGATGTAGTGTTGCATGCCTGTCATCTTTGGGGCGGCTGAGGCAGGAGGATCACTGTGAATTCAAGGTCAGCCTGCACTACATAGTGAGACCCTGTGTCAAAAAGACAAAACCAAACAAAAACAAGATCGCTACTCTGTCTTGAGGTTCTGAGGACAATGGTGGCTGACAGGTGGGGACCACGGCCCCTTGGGGCGGACCTGGTATCTGAGATTAGTCAGCTTCCTGGCCCCGTTAGGGAACTAAAGTCACCATCCTAACCCATTTTCCCCTCTGATTCCCTCACCAAAATCTCAAGAGACCTGTGCAGAAATCATTCCTCCTGCCCTTGTGACCCATGGGTGGTGCTAGTGTGGCCCGGTGCTGACCCATGAGGTGACGCGCGGGTTCAGAGACCCCACCCTCCCTGCAGATCCTGGCCGCTGATGACAAGGAGCTGAACCGCTGGTGCTCCCTGAAGAAGACCTGCATGTACAGGTGACGGGGCCAGGGAGCAGGTGGAGGCGGGGGGCCGCTAGCTGGGCACCCCCAGAGCGTCTGCTCACAGGCGGCGCCCGCACCTGCAGGTCGGAGCAGGAGGAGCTGCAGGACAAGCGGGCGTATAGCCAGAAGGCCCGGAACTCCCGGAAGAAGCGGCAGATCTTCCAGTCACTCTGCCCAGAGGGGTAAGCACCGCGGGCCGGGCGGGGGGCCTTAAGTCTCACTCCTCAGCCCCTGGGAAGGGGACTTCCCTGTCCAGGACCTGGGATCCATTCCCAGCTGGCCCTCGGCTGTGCAAGCTAAGACACTAACCCTCTCTGAGCCTGTGTCTCCTTTATAACATGGAGCTATACATTTATGCCTCGTGTCTCATCAGGTTATTAAGGATTCAGTTCATTCATCTAAATGCTTAAAATCAAATATAGGAATACTGGGCGTGTTGGCCAATGCCTGTCATCTCAGTACTGGGGAGGCTGAGGCAGGAAGATCACGTGTTTGAGCCCAGTCTGGGCTCTACAGTGACTTCAAGGCCAGTCTAAAGTATATAGCAAGACCTCGTCTCAATGAAACTGGAAATATGCAGGGTATTTTGGTATGGTGGGGCTCCCTGGTAGAGTGCATGCTTAGCTTGTGCAAAGCCCTGGGTTCAAACCTAGCACCAAAAATTAAAACATAAGCCAGGTGTGGTGGCACGCGCCTTTAATCCCAGCACTCAGGAGGCTGAGGTAGGAGGAACGTTGTGAGTTCGAGGCCGGCTGGGGCTATAACTCGAGCACAAGGCCAGCCTGAGCTACACAGTGCAACCCTGCCTCAAAAAACCAGGACCGGGAGTTCGGCTCAGTGACTTAAGTTCCTGTCTGACAGGTGCGAGGTTGTGAGTTCAATCCCTGGTGCCGCCAAAAAGAAAAAAAGAAAAAAGAAAAAAAAAAAAGAAAAAAACCATAGTAAATGCCTTGGAGGAATGAGCTGTTGTGATGATCATTCTCCTTCTGTACAAGGGTAGTAGAAGCCCAGAACCGACTGAAGCTACAATGAGTTGATTTCCGTTGGTGTAGCCTAAATACCAGAATTAATAGCACAGTCGGGCCTTGGGTCTGAGGGAAAAGCTTGGCTTCAACATCAGACCTCAGTTCGCCCCAGGCAGGCCCTGGGTTGCCGTAGTCCGACCTTCCTCCATCTGGAAGTTCGGGGATGCGTGCTCAGCAGGACTGGCCTTGCCTGAGCCCCAGCTTTTCACCCCTAGGATGGAGACAGCCACAGAAGCCGCTGAGGGGCTGCAAGGAGACACGGCTGGCGCGCGGGAGCAGCTGCCAGCGCCTGACGGAGGCCGCAGGAAGCCACCCCAGCCCGAGAGCCCCCCGGCACAGGAAGAGGTGGCCTCCAAGACACCAGCCCCCCAAAAGCGGAGGAGGGGCAAGAAGGCACGGCTGCTGGGCCCCACAGTGACCCTCGGTGGCCACGAGTTCAGCCGCCAGAGACTGCAGGCTTTCGGCCTCAACCCCAAGCGGCTCCACTTCCGCCAGCTGGGCCGGCAGCGGCGGAAACAGCAGGGACCCAAGGGCTGTCCCTGAGGACAGGACGTCGGGGCTTGTGGGTCCCGGGTTCCTGGCAGCAGTCACGTCCTCCTGCCACCTGTGTGTCATTGGCTCTGTAGAACCTCAGGCCAGCCTGCCAGACAAGGGAAAGTGAGGCCCGCCCACAGTCAAGTCAAGTTCAACAGCTTTATTAGCCCCCCCAGCAGGCACAGTGGCCCCGGACAGGGACCCGGGGACAGTGAAGGGCACAGCCGGTCCAGTGCAAACTACAGTACGGGAATCAGGCCCTGAGTGGGTGCCCAGGTGTCTTCGCTGCTCCCCGCCCTGTGAGGGGGCCCAGGAGGGCGCAGCTGGCGGGGTGGCAGGTGGTGGCCCCCGGCTGAGTGGCCCCAGTCCTGCGGTTTCCTAGACTGGTCTCAGCTGGGCGGTGGAGAGCTTGAGAACCAGAACCTCTGTCATCTCCGGAGTTCTAGTCCCCCACCGAGGTGACATAAATAAAAAAATAAATAGTCTCACATCTTTCCCCCCCAACCCGTCCCCTCCATTATAAAAACACAAAGTCCTCCGAGCTTGGCCGCTTGGCCTTGAGGAGGCGGCCGGTGCGAGGGAGCCGCAGTGTGGTCGCCTGAGAGAGCTGTGAGCAGAGGTCATCCAGGCTGTGGTCCTGAGCGTGGCCTTCGGCCAGGGTGAACATGGGGTAGCGCTCGGTGGCTGAGGAGGAGCTGAGGATCTGGTGGGAGGAGGGAGACCTGGCTCAGCTGGACGCAGGAACAGAACTCCATGACAACCACCTGGGGCTGGCCAATCAGCGTCCACCTTCACAGTGATTGGCTTATCTGTGAGCATGTGCCCCAACCCAGCCAATGAATGATAGCCTTGATATTTTTGCAATATCTGCCACGAACGCGTAGCTCCTGTACCGGTGAACCGGAGGTGGTGATTGGTGCTGCTGGCTGCCTCTCCCACCACCATGGGGGCACAGGGCCTGTGAACCTTGGGATACAGCTGTCCCCAGGGCTGCAGTGCCCCAAGCTTTACAGTGACACCCTGTTTAGCTCATCAATTACCAAATAGGGCTTTGCTACTTTGTGGAGACAACTGGTGACCTTGGCTGGAGTCTCCCTTGGCACTCTTCCAAGTTCTCAGAGGTGGAAACTCTTGGTACTGGGGCTTGAACCCAGGGCCTTCACACTGAGCTACATCCACAGCTTTAAATCACTTAAGTTGCCCATGTTGGGCTCGAACTTGTGACCCTCCTGCCTCAGCCTCCCAGAGTGCTGTGATGACAGGCCTGCACACTTGCTTTTCGGTGCTGGGGACGACCTAGAGCCTCACACGTTTTCTACCAGTGAGCAGCACTGGCAATCCCCATGTGGATACTTGATTTCCAGACCACCGCACCCCGCCTGTACCCCCAAGCATGCAGGACGAGGCCGCTCTGCCTGTTCGTCTCACTCACCCTGGTCAGCTCGGAGCAGAGTGTCTCAAACTCCTTCCTGTTTCCCGCGTAGAACCCCACTGTGCAGCTCGGGTCCATCTTGGCGAAGGCCATCTTGCGAGGGGAGGTGCAGTGGAAAGACTGGGGCCGACAGAGAAGGGAGCTACAGGGGACCCCGACTCCTTCCCAGGCCCCCCAGCCCTGGCCCTGGGGCACGGCCATACCTCCAGAGGGAAGTCGGCCTGGCTGACATCCACCGTGGGCTGGCAGTAATGGGGGTCCAGGTAGAGCAGGAAGTCATCTACAGGGGGGCAGCCGTGAGCGGGGGTGGGGAGGGAGAGAGGGGAGGCAGCACGGTGGGGCAGGGCCTACCTTGGTAGCCAATGAAGTACAGCGAGTGTCTTGGTTTGCCTCCCATGATGCCCAGGCACAGTTCCGACCTTAGGAGCTCCTGCAGGGAGGAAAGTGTACAAACTGAGACAGGTGGTATCAAACAGTCACTCAGAAAACACTTTTTTTAAATCGTTGAGACAGGGTCTCGCTATTCAGTTCAGGCTGGCCTTCAGCGCTCCATGTAGCCCAGGCTGACCTCAAACTCCCAGCGATCCTCCTGCCTCAGCTTTTCAGATACTAGGATGACAGGTGTGTGCCACCATTGCCGGCTCAGACTTCACTGAATTTTACTTTATTGTGCTGCTGGGGATGGAGCTCAGGCCCTTGCACATACTCGGCAAGCGCTCACCACTGAGCTACACCACAGCCCTGGATTTTGCAATTTGCAACGGAAGTTCAGAAAAAGCCTCCCTGAGGGGTCACGAATGTTTCAGCAGGGACTGGATGGGGAATGCTGGAGCCAAGTGCATCTGGGGAAAGAGTAAGTGCAAGGGCCCTGAGGCAGGAGGCTCTGAAAGCAGGGTGGCCCCGTGGGCAGGAGCCGGATGAGGAAGGATCAAGCAAGGTCCGATACGGGGTGATAAGGTCAAGGAAGTGAGGCGGGAGGCCTAGCAGAGGTTTCCCAACCTCGGGGCCTTGATCTCCTTCTTCCACCTGGACCACTTCTGCTCCAGCGCCCACTCTGTCTCCTTCCACGCCGGGGCTTTCCACAGCCCTTTTAGGGGTGAATTTCTGCCCTTTAGAGACCAGGTTCTAATGTCAATTTCTGTCTGTGGTTTTCTGAGACAGTGCTTTCAATATACCATGTAGCCCAGGCTGGCCTCAAACTCAAAATCCCCTGCTGCCACCTCCTGACTGCTGGGATTACACAGATGCCAAATTTTATTTATTTTTTATTTTTTTGCAGCACCGAGGATCAAATTCTCAACCTTGCACCTGCCGGACAGGCGCTTAAACCACTGAGCCAAACTCCCGGCCCTGGTTTTTTGAGGCAGGGTCACACTATGTAGCTCAGGCCGGCCTTGCACTCACAATGTAGCCCAAGCCGGCCTCGAACTCACAACGCTCCTCCTACCTCAGCCTCCCAAGTACTGCCAAATTTTATTTTTATTATTACTTTTGGTACCAGGGATTGAACTCACAACTTTGTGCCTGCCAGGCAGGCGCTTATGCCACCGAGCTAAATCTCCGGTCCTATTTTTGAAACAAGTTCTCACTATGCAGTTCAGGCCGGCCTTGAGCTCACTTTGTAGCCCAGGCTGGTCTTGAACTCACAACGATCCTCCTGCCTCAGCCTCCTGAGTGCTGGGATTATAGGCGTGTGTCACCATGCTCAGGTCCAAATTTTTAAAGTTTTATTTTGGTGCTGGGGATTGGACTCAGGATATGCTAGCACATTAATGTGTCACCTCCCAAACCATGAGCATCAATTCGATTATCGATCATTTCTCCAACTAAAACATCCACTTCTAGGAGAAGCACTTTCTGCCTGAGGTGGGTGTGGTGGTGAACGCCTGTAATCCCAGCACTCTGGGAGGCTGAGGCAGGAAGAGCAAGAGTTCCTGCTCAGAATAAGAAATTTTAAAAAGGGCTGGAGAGGTAAGCCTAGTGTGAGGCCCTGGGTTCCATCCCCAGTACTGGGGGGTGTGGGTGTCAAAAGAACGAAGGAGACAAAAGCTGGGACCCTGACCCAAATGGAAAAATCCCAGTCTCCCGGGTGGGGGCACCCGGCACGCGCAAACCTACCTTCACGCCAGGCACGTACACGGGGTTCAGTGTTTCGCCGCCCAGGCGCACAGGCACCAGGATGACCACAGATTTCCACTCGGCCGTCGGGTCGCGGCTGGCCACCAGGTGCGCCACATCCGCCTTGTACACTGCAGGGACAGGGCGGGGACAGATAGTTTGGAGAGCGAGTGATGGAGCTGGAAGGGGCTGGCAGAGGCGGGACACGCTGACCCTCCCACAGTCCCAGCCTGGGAACCTTCCCTGGCATCCAATTTCTATCCTGGAGGGGGCGGCCCTTCAGGGGCAGCGCAGGCTGTGATTGGCTGGGCGGCAAGCCCATCCGCCCTGCCCAGCGCTGTACCTGTGCAGTCCTGAGAAACATACACGGCCAGGCGAGTGAGCTCCGAGCTGCTCTCCACGGCCTTCCTGGGGACACAAGGGCTGGGCTGAGCTCCCGGGGGCGCCCAGCGGCTCCCGCGTGCCCCGCAGCGGCTCTCACCTGAGGATGTGTGCCACCAGCGATGGCCCGTACCAGTCCCCTGCCTTTTTGCCTGAGCTCTGTCCGAGCTCCACCAGCCGGTGGAGGCCGAAGGGCGCCCGGGGGTGGTCGGCGAACCATGACACGATCTGCCGGTGCCACAGCTCCTGCTCCAGCTCGGGGGCCGCCCGGGGCCAGCGCGGGGGCATCCAGCGGGCAGGGCCTCGGCCGGGGCTGCGGGAGGCGGAGCCAGGCAGTTCAGGGGCGCCCAGGCCTGGGCCCTCAGCCCACATCCAGTCTGGGGGGATGGAGAGTGTGGTCAGTGCTGATGTGTGGACGAGGGTCAGTTCCCATTCACATTTTTTTTTTTTTTTTTTTTTTGCGGCACCGGGGATCAAACTCACAACCTCACACCTGCCAGGGCAGGTGCTTAAGCCACTGAGCCAAACTCCCAGCCCCGGTTTTTTGAGGCAGGGTCGCACTGTGTAGCTCAGGCCGGCCTTGCGCTCACAATGTAGCCCAAGCTGGCCTTGAACTCACAACGCTTCTCCTACCTCAGCCTCCCGAGTGCTGGGATTAAAGGCGTGCGCCACCACGCCAGGCCCCATTCACACTTTGGTTTTTAATTTTGGTTTTTGAGACAGGGTCTCACTATGTAGCCATCTGGCTTCAAACTCGCAGTGATCCTCCTGCCACAGTCTCCTAAGGGCTGGGGCCATAGGTTTGCATCACCATGCCTGGCCCCATTTACTCCATAATTGTATTTATTTATTCTTATTTTAAACAAAACAAGAAAGCTGGGTGAAAATCCAGCACTCGGGAGGCTGAGGTAGGAGGAACGTTGTGAGTTCAAGACCAGCCCTGACTCCAAAGTGAGTTCAAGGCCAGCCTGAGGTACATAGTGCAACCCTGTCTCAAAAAACTAGGGCCGGATGTTTGGCTCAGTGGCTTAAGCACCTGTCTGGCAGGCTAGAGGTGTGAGTTCGATCCCGGTGCTGCAAAAAAAAATAATAATAATAATAAATAAAAATAAAAATAAAATCTGAAGGTGACCCTGAGAAAACTACATTTCACTCAAAATTCTTTTTCTCTGACTGTCCCAACTAATTTTTTATATACATAGGTTTTGTTTCAGTTCATCACACCAGTGCAACAATGCAATAGTCAAATATGTGTGACTTATTTAGTTCACTGAGAAGTATATTTTCAGTACTCAACCATTTAAGGGTGAAAATGTCTAGTTTATTGTTCTTTATAGCTGAGTAGTATTCCATTATGTAGAAATAACACATTTTTTATCCATTCCTCAGTCAAGGGGCATTTAGGTTGTTTCCAAGACCTAGCGATTATGAACTGGGCAGCTATGAACATAGTCCCATTTACTATCATACCTGGAACACTAACCCTCCCCAGAAGTCCAAGTTTAATTACAATTTTCCCATGCCTCAAACTGCCTTATTTTAAGGGTTATTTTTTGTGCTGGGAATGAAACCAAAGGTCTGCTTCATTTTAGCCAAATGCCCTACTACTGAGACAGATCCATCCCATTTTTAAAATTCAATGAATTCTTTTTCTTTTTTTTTTTTTTTTGCAGCACCTGGGATCGAACTCACAGCCTTGCACCTGCCAGGGTGGGCACTTAAGCCACTAAGCCAAACTCCCAGCCCTAGTTTTTTGAGGAAGGGTTGCACTATGTAGCTCAGGCTGGCCTTGAGCTCGAGTTGTAGCCTGAGCTGGCCTCGAACTCACAACACTCCTCCTACCTCAGCCCCCCAAAGTGCTGGGATTAAAGTCGTGCGCCACCACGCCCAGCTTAATGAATTCATTTTGAGACAGGGTCTCACTATGTAGCTCAGGTTGACCTTGAACTTGTGATTCTCCTGCCTCCACCTCCTGAGTCGCTGCAATCAAAGGCAAGTGCAATCACACCTGCCCTGAAACTCTGCTAGAAAACTTACTGGCTCCCCCTCAAAGTCCCTTAACATGTAACTTTATTAATCAATGACTTTATGAATTTATATATATTTGGGGGGTCTTGTTTTTGAGATGGTCTCATTATGCAGTCAGCCTCTTGTATGTTGTGACTACGGCTTTGCTCTACCACACCCCACTTGGCTTGATGCATAATTTTAAAAGTGGCTTTTAACCCAGTTTGCAAACAATTCTAACACATGGCACTGTTCTCTTAGCACACCCCATGCTCCTGCAGGGCTCACCTCGGGACAGGAAATGAAGCAGCAAGCCCTGGGCCAGCATCATCTGACCGCTGCGTAACATGCATCCCCAGCCACAGTCTGAGGTCAGGGAACCCCCAGCCAGGGGGGGAAAGTCCCGGCGGTAGGTCAGCCACAGACGGGACACAAAGTCCTGCTGGAAACGCTGGATGTCACCTAGGAGAGTTGGTCTGTCACCAGCCACCAGGGACTGGGCACAGGTCCCGAGGACAGGGGTTACTCTGTATCCCTGGGGCCCTGTCCAAAACTCACCTTCGCCCTCAAAGCGGTAGCGGCGCCCGCAGAGGTAGATGCTGGAGATCTTGCTAAAGCTGGTCCGGCTTTTGACCATCCACCCTGGGGAGATATGTGAGAGCACCCAGCGAGATGAGCCTTGCTCTAGCAAGGCGCCCCATGGTTCCATCCCCTCCCAGACAAACATGGGGCCCCGGTAAGAGCTGCCTGGGTGTCCACCATCCACTCAGCCACAATGAAGGAAACTCGGATTATTTTTACTTTATTTTTTAGAGACAGTGTCTTGCTAGTTCAGACTGGCCTCGAAACTCATGGCAATCCTCCTGCATCAGCCTCCCAAAGGCTTGGATTACAGGTGTGAGCCACCATGCCTGGTGTTTTTTGGTTTTTGCTTTTTAATGGTTCAAGGCAAGCTATGTCATTCAGGCTTGCCTTGAACTCACTATGGAGCCCAGGCCAGCCTGGAACTTTGCAGCGATCCTCTTGCCTCAGCCTCCCGAGTGCTGGGCTGTCTGAATTAAGCACTTTTGATTATGGTACCCATTTTGCAGAGCGGGGAAGCGTAGGAGCAGAGAACCATGAAGTAAATCCCAAGGTCACACACGGAATGGGCGAGGCTTGCAAACCTTCCCTGTTAATCCACCCCGGACGGGGCAGGGCGGGCACCCACGGGTGACTCACGGGGCAGGAACACCGGACGGATCATCGTGGGGCCAGGGCCTGGTTGTCCCGCACCGCCCCCGACCTTGCCCCCTCCTCACCGTACTTGACGTTGTTCCAGGCGGTCAGAAACCGGGCCTTGAACTTGTCCACCTCGTCGAGCTCCACATGGGCAGCGCCGGGCGGGCCGAGCGCGGGGCCGCCGGGTCCAGGGGACCCCAGGCTTTGAGGGTCCGGGCCCCGGGGTCCCCGCGGCCTCCGGGCCTCGGACCGGCGCGCGTGCTCCGGGCTCCCGCTCCGGTACTGCGCGGCGGCGGGTGACACGGAGTGCATGGACGCGGGGCCGGGCGGGGTGCGGCCAGCGCTCCAGGGCGCCCCGGCCAGGACGCGGCCCGCGGGGGCGCTACGCGGGTCCCTCCAGGTTGCTGCTGGCCGAGGCCCCGCCGGCCGCCGCTCCGGCCACGGCCATTTTAGCGGACCAGGCCCCCGGATGAGGGCGGGCGGGACCCGGGTTGACGCCCCGCCCCGGCCCGGCCCCCGGCGAGGTCGCCTGCCCGCTCTGGGGTCCTCCCTACCCGGAGAACCTTCAGCCCCCGCGCCTCTGCGAAGCGTTCAACGCCCCACGCCCGCCTTATCTTACCGCGCAGGCGCGCGTGAACCCCTGCAGGCCCTTATCGGCAGCCCCCAGCCGGTAGCCACGCCCCTGACACGCCCCCGGGACCGCCCACCCCCGAGGTCCCTGGGAAACGCGCACCTGCGCGCTTACTGCCCCGAGTCCTCGGCTGCGCCCTGGTGCTGCGGCGTCCTGGGGTGGGGGTGACCCTGGGGCGATCCCGGGGCGAGCCCCGCCCACTCTGGGGCCTCCGTTTCCTCTCGTGCAAAACAGGGTTTGACTGGGAGCAGCAACAGGGACGGATCTAGAGGCTGGGGGCGTCCCTAGGCGGGCTGTCCACCCAGAATAGACTTCAGTCTGGGGCCACATCTTTGGATGTGCCCTCGCGCTGTCTCACGTCCCAGGCAAGCAGCACCACGCTGTGCCTCAGTTTCTTCCAGCACGAAGTGGGCTCCAGTACCCTCAATCACATGAATGAATTTTTATGTAACTCTTTAATAATAATAGTTTTAAAAAACCTGATGTGGTGGTGCACTCGGGAGGCCGAAGGCAGGAGGATTTGGGCGAGTTCGAGACCAGGCAGGGCTTCATAGAGCCCTTGTCTCAAAACACATACAGTACTTCACTTTTTTTCTTTTTTTAATCGAGGGATCAGACTCACAACCTCGCGCTTGCCAAGCGAGCGCTTGTGGCCCTGAGCTATATTCCTGGCCCTACTTTTTTTTTTTTTAAAGAAATCTTTTTAACTATGAAAACTAAGCTGGGCGTGGTGGCGCATGCCTGTAATCCTAGCACTTGGGAGGCTGAGACAGGAGCATCATTTCAAATTTGAGACCAGCCTGGGCTACAAGGTAAGCTGAAGCCCATCCTGAACTGTGTAGCTCAAAAAGACAAAGAAATTAATTAATTAAATAAAATAAATATGAAAACTATAGGAAATAAAAGTAAATTAAGAACATAAAAACACACAAAGATAAAGAAAATGTAGTTTATAGCTCAGTAAAACTGTAAAAATATTTAATCCATTTACCTCATAAGGCTATTGGAGGATGAGCCGGGTGCAACCCAGGAAAGTGTAGTGTTGCATCCGAGGGCTTAGTGAGCTATATAATGATAATGAGGTGACCCTGGAAGACCCAGAGAGGGCGGCCTCTAGTGGCCAGTGCAGGGGATATGTCCTCAACCCTCTGAAACATGGCATCTGAGAGCCTGGTATGGTGGCGCGTGTGCGTTATCCCAGCACTCAGGAGGCTGAGGCAGGAGGATCGCTGTGAGTTTCATGCCAGCCTGGGCTACATAGTGAGACCTTGTCTCAAAAAAAATTTTTTTTAATTTAAAGATTAAAAAAAGATGGCAGATGAGGACTGTGTGAGGGTCCATAGCAGCCCCCCTAAAATTCCCCCTTCCGCACTGCCATCGCCGTCAGCTAGTGTTACCTAAGGGCTTAGCGCTTGCTGCTCTCCTCTTCTGCCTGCCTCTTCCTCACAACCTTCAGGTCTTTTTTTTTTTTTTTTTTTTTTTTTTTTTTTTGCGGTACTGGGGATTGAACTCACAACCTCGCACCTGCCAGACAGGCGCTTAAGCCACTGAGCCAAACTCCCAGCCCTGGTTTTTTGAGGCAGGGTCGCACTGTGTAGCTCAGGTCGGCCTTGAGCTCGCGTTGTAGCCCAGGCCGGCCTCGAACTCGCAACGCTCCGCCTACCTCAGCCTCCCGAGTGCTGGGATTAAAGGCGTGCGCCACCACGCCCGGCTCCGGTCCTGATTTTTTGAGGCAGGGTCGCACTGTGTAGCTCAGGCCAGTCTTGTGCTCGCGTTGTAGCCCAAGCCGGCCTCGAACTCACAACGCTCCTCCTACCTCAGCCTCCCGAGTGCTGGGATTAAAGGTGTGCGCCACCACGCCCAGCAACCTTCAGGTCTTTATTCAGATGTCACCTCCAAATTGGGCATGGTGGCACACACTTGTCATCGTAGCATTCTGGGAGGCTGAGGCATGAGGACTGCAAGTTCAAGCCCAGCCTGGGGAATTTAGCAATTTAGCAAGAACTTCTCTCAAAATAAAAAGGGCTGGGGGGAATCATTCAGTGCGAAGCCCTTGGGTTCAAGCCCCAGTACCAAAATACAAAGAGTAAGCACTCCTGCTGGGTGCAAAGGCACATGCCTCTAATCCCAGCACTCGGGAGGCTGAGGCAGGAAGATTATTGTGAGTTCGAGACCAGCCTGGGGTACAAAGTGAGTTCAAGGCCAGCCCAAACTGCATAGTTAGACCCTATCTCAAAAAATAGGGCCACATTGTGAGTTCAAGGCCGGCTTGGGCTACAATGTGAGTGCAACTCTAGCCTGAGCTACATAGTGCAACCCTGCCTCAAAAACTGGGAGTTTGGCTCAGTGGCTTAAGCGCCTGTCTGGCAGGCGTGAGGCTGTGAGTTCAATCTCCGATGCCACAAAAAAAAAAAAAAAATAGGGCTGGGGATTTAGCTCAGTGGCCTAAATGTCTGCCTGGCAAGTGCCAGGTCCTGAGTTCGATTCCTGGTACCAATAAATAAATAAATAAATACATAAATACCATAGGCAGGTGGCTGAAGCGGCAGACGCTTCCTCTTTCTTTCTCTCTGTGTGTGGTAGCGGGGCTTCCCCATGGAGCTACATGACACTTTGTAAAATTTTTATTTTGAGAAAGTCTTGCTAATTCACCATTGCCCCTGTGGAGCTCTAATGTGAGATCCGCCTGCCTCAGCTTTGCATGGTGCTGGGATTACAGGCATGAACTACCATGTCCAGCTCTGCTTTTATTGTATTTATTTATTTACTTATTTATTTATTACGGCACCTGGGATTGAACTCACAACCTCGCACTTGCCAGGGCAAGCGCTTAAGTCACTGAGCCAAACTCCCAGCCCTGGTTTTTTGAGGCAGGGTCACACTATGTAGCTCAGGCCAGCCTTGCACTTGTGTTGTAGCCCAGGCGGGCCTCGAACTCAAAACGCTCCTCCTACCTCAGCCTCCCAAGTGCTGGGATTAAAGGCGTGTGCCACCACGCTCGGCTTCCAGCTCTTCTTTTATTTTTGAGAGTTTATTTTATTTTTCCCAGTGTTGGAGGTGAAGGCTAGAGCCTTTCGCACACTAGGCAAGTGTTCTGCCACTGAGGCACACCCCCCCCAGCCAGGGAATCATTTTATTTTCATATAAATTCATTAATTTATTTCCAGTACTGAGAACTGAAGTTTGAATCCAGGGCTTCTGCACTCAACTACATTCTTCAGCAGTTTTTGTTTCTTTTGAGTGCGAACTGTTTTTTCCACCGGGCATGGTGGTGAATGCCTGTAATCCTAGCACTGGGAAGGCTGAGACAGGACAATCAGTGCGCGTTTGGGGCCAGCCTGGGCTACAGAGTAAGTTCAAACTCAATCCGAACTACATAGTGAGACCCTGTCTCAAAAAAAAATTCCAGTTTGGTGTGGTGGCGCACGCCTTTAATACCAGCACTGAGGCTGAGGTAGGAGGTGCGTTGTGAGTTCGAGGCCCACTTGGGCTACAACGTGAGTGCAAGGCCAGCCTGCGCTACATAGTGCGACCCTGTCTCAAAAAAACTGGGGCCGGGAGTTTGGCTCAGTGGCTTAAGCACTTGCCTGGCAGGTGCAAGGTTGTGAGTTTGATCCCTGGTGTCAAAAAAATTCCAGAGGACAGTGACATAAAAACAAAAATCCATTTTTTTATTTCTTTTTTCTTTTTGGTTTGATTTTGTATAGGATTACAGAGGTGTACCTGCTTAAAACCAGGTCTTTTCATGTTGTTAAATTGCCCAGGGTAGCCTTGCATTTGCAATTCTCCTGCCTCAGCCTCCTAGAATGCTGAGAATCACAGACTTGCCCCACCATCCCCAGGACAGTAATCTTGGGGTCCAACCCTCACGGTGTCACCCACCCCTAATGATCTCCCAGAGGCCCAACCTCCAAGTCCATTACTCTGAGGGCCAGGATTCCAGATATGACTTGAGGGGTCACAACGTTTCAGCCCACAGCACTGATCACATAGAGAAAATCACTGTTAGCACCCAGGCCACCGTGAGGGCGGGGCCCAGTGAAGGGAGGTGGGGAGTCTCAATCTCGGTCACTTCTGTGTCCTCAGCCTCCAGCATGAAACACATGATAAGTGCTGACAGCACACTTGCCCCAACAGACAAAGCGGTAGAAAATTGGGGGGTTTGGGTAGTGAATAAAGAGGAGGGGATCACAGGAGTGTCCCCAGAATGATTCCAGAGTGAGAATGGAATGAAAGCCGGGTGTGATGTTGCCAGCCTGTCATTGTAGCACTGGGGAGGCTGAGGCAGGAGGGTTGCTGTGAGTTTGAAGTCCTATAGGGACTACATAGGGAGTTCCAGGCCGTCCTGAGCTACATAGTAAGACTCTGTCTCAAAAAACCAAAAATAAACAAATAAATAAGATCTGAGTGTGGTGGTACATGAATGTAATCCTAGCACTCAGAAGGCTAAGGCTCAAAAAAAAAACCAGGGCCGGGAGTTTGGCTCAGTGCCTTAAGCGCTTGCCCTGGCAGGCGCAAGGCTGTGAGTTCAATCCCCGGTGCCGCAAAAAAAAAAAAAAAAAAAAAAAAAAAGAAGGCTAAGGCTAAAGCAAGAGGTTAACCAGGAGCTTGAGGCCAGCCTGTGTTACATAAGGAGACCCTGTCTCACAAAAAGAAAGGTGACAAAGGAGGAGGCAGCCAAGGGACAGAAAAGGGAGGGGGCTGGGGGAATGAAGAGCCAGGGGCAGACCTGGGGATGTCCAATAAGCGTGTTTGTGTGGTTAGGCTGCAGGGCGCCCAGTGACAGCCAGTAGGGGCCCTTACTGCCTCACAGGGACAGATGGGCTTTAGAAGTTACAGGTGGCCTATTTTCTTTTCTTTTCGCGGCACCGGGGATTGAACTCACAACTTTGTGCTTGCCAGGGTAGGCACTTAAGCCACTGAGCCAAACTCCCAGTCCTAGTTTTTTGAGGCAGGGTGGCACTATGTAGCTCAGGCCAATCTTGTGCTCGTGTTGTAGCCCAAGCCGGCCTTGAACTCACAATGCTCCTCCTACCTCAGCCTCCTGAGTGCTGGGATTAAAGGCGTGCATCACCACGCCCAGTCAGGTGGCCTATTTTCTTTACTTACTTCTTTATTATTATTTCTACAGTGCTGGAGACTGAAACTATGGCCTTCATACTAAGCTATATCCCCAACCCTTTTTTTTTGCAGCACCGGGGATTGAACTCACAACCTCGCGCCTGCCAGGTCAGGCGCTTAAGCTGTAGAGCCAAACTCCCGGCTATCCCCAACCCTTTTAAACCTTTTTTTTTCTTGTCTTTTTGAGACAGTCTCGCTGTGCAGTTCAGGCTGGCCTTGAGCTCACTTTGTAGCTCAGGCTGGACTCAAACTCGCAATGAGCCCCCTGCCTCAGCTTCCTGGGTGCTGGGATTACAGGCACGCACCACCACGTCCAGCTGTTAACTTCTTTATTTTGAGACAGAGTCTAGTTGAGTAGCTAAATTGCCCAGGCTGGACTCTAACTTGACATCATCCTGCCTCAGCCTCTGGAGTACTGGGATTAAAGGCGTGCACCACCATGCCCAGCTAAAGCTAGCTTTTTAAAAAATAAACAAATAAACCGGGCATGGTGGTGCACGTCTTTAATCCCAGCACTCGGGAGGCTGAGGTAGGAGGAGCGTTGTGAGTTCGAGGCCAGCTTGGGCTACAATGCCAGCGCAAGGCTGGCCTGAGCTACATAGTGCCACCCTGCCTCAAAAATCCAGGGCCGGGAGTTTGGCTCAGTGGCTTAAGTGCCTGCCCTGGCAGGTGTGAGGTTGTGAGTTCGATCCCCAGTGCCACAAAATAAATAAATAAGATTGAAGAAACAGAAGTCTGGGGCTACTATCAACAGTAGAGCACTTGCCTAGCATGAGCAAGGTCTTAAGCACCATCCTTAGCACACAGAAAGAAAGACAGAAGAGAAGAGAAAAAAAAAAAAGAAAAGAGAAAAGTCAAGTCGCGCTATATAAGGCACCAGCTGCAAATCTAGAGCCGTGCTCCGCCGGTGGCGCCGTGGGAAACCCCTGCCGGCCCCCATCAATCACACAGCCCCAAAGAAAACAAAGAGCGCGGGAGCGCTGCACTTTCTCACGGGACCTCCGCTTTCAGTCACGAATCCCCGGCTGCTGGAGACGCCGGCCTCGCAGACATCCTGAGTGCGGAAGGCCTGGGCGCCCAGCGTCCCCCGGAGCACGCGCACACACACATGCACGCACACGCACACGCGCGCACACATCCAAGTGTGAGGCAGAAAGGAACATCAGCATACACTGTGGGGTTCTGTGACAGAATGTTCTAGCAATCCCCCCCAGCACTCAGGGGTGGTGACACACACCTGTCATCCCAGCACTCAGGAGGCTGAGGCAGGAGAATCACCGTAAATTCCAGGCCAACCTGGGCTACATAGTGGGTTCAAGGCCAGCCTGAACTATGCAGTGAGACCTTGTCTCAGAAAAATAAAACAAAAAAGTTTTAAAAAGTTCTAGCAATCAGTTAAGCACGAAGGGTCACACCTGTAGTTTCAGCTACTCAGGAGACTGAGGAGGCTGGGAGGTTGAGGCAGGAGAATCTTCAGTTCAAGGGGCAGCCTGGGTAACAGTTCCAACTCAAAATAAATAAATGAAGTCCAGGTGTGGTGGTGCACGCCTGTCATCCCAGAGCTGGGGAGGCTGAGGCAGGAGGATCACTGTGAGTTTGAGCCCAGCCTGGGCTACATAGTGAGATCGAGGTCAGCCCAGGACTTGATAATAAGACTCTGTCTCAAAAAAGAAAGAAAAAAATGAATGAATTTCTAGAAATAAGCTCTGCCATGATGACTTTTCAACTGTATCCTGGGTTCTCAGTACTGTATGTGTGGAGCTCGGCCGATTATCCTGTGCCTGTGAACCCAGCATGCTGGGAGGCTGAGGCAGGAGGATGGCAAGTTCCAGCACGACCTGGGCAACTTTGAATCTTAGGGAGACCCTGTCAAAATTGAGAAAATTTGCCGGTTGTGGTGGTGCAGGCCTGTGATCCCAGCACATGGGAGGCTGAAGCAAGAGGATCACTGTGAGTTCGAAGCCAGCCTGAGCTACACAGTGAGTTCAAACTCAGCCTGAACTGCACAGTGAGATTCTGTCTCAAACAAAACAAAACTGAAAAAGCCCTGGGAGGTAGCTCATTGCCAAAGTCCTGGTTCACTCTTTGGGGTCCTACCAAAAGTGGGGTGGGGGGGCTTCATAGTTTCAAGATTTATCCAGGAGGGCTTCCTGGAAGATACTGCATTGAAGATGATTTGTAAACTGGACATGGTGGCCCACGCCTGTAATCCCAGCACTCAGGAGGCTGAGGTAGGGGGCTTATTGCGAGTTTGAGACCAGCCTGGGCTACAAAGTGAGTTCAAGGCCACATGTTACTCCTTCTGCGTGAGGGGCGGGGACTGTGTTTCCCAGAGTCCCCCAGGGGCCCAGAATAACAAGAGGTGCCACCCTCTCATGATGGCACCAAATGGAATCCGCTGCCTCTGGGGCTATGAGAGCCAGAACCAGAAAAACCTATGTAAGACTTGTTTTGTTCTCTTTTCTTTGTTGCTGTCTTTTGATGTTTTTAGTGTTTTGTTTTGTTTTGTTTTGTTTTGTTTTGTTTGTACCAGGGATCAAACTCACAACCTCGTGCCTACCAGGCAGGTGCTTAGGCCACTGAGCTAAATCCCCGGCCCTATTTTTTGAGACAGGGCCTCACTATGCAGTTCAGGCTGGCCTTGAACTCACTTTGTAGCCCAGGTTGGTCTCCAGCTCTCTAGGATCCTCCTGCCTCAGCCTCCCCAGTGCTGGGATTACAGGCGTGTGCCACCACGCCCAGCTTGTTTTTTTGGTTTTTTGTCTTTTTGGTTTTTTTTTTTTTTTTTTTTTGGTACCAGGGATCAAACTCACAGCCTTGCGCTTGCCAGGCAGGCTCTTGTGCTCCTGAGCTAAACCCTTGACCCATTTGCTTTTGAGATAGGGTCTTGCTATGTAGTTTAGGCTGACCTCAAATTCCCTATGGAGCCCATGCTGGCCTCCAACTCACAGTGATCCTCCTGCCTCAGCTTCCACAGTGCTCTTTTCTTTTTCTTTTTCCTCAGCTCTAGGGGTTGAACCCAGGGCCTCTTGCATTTTACACAAGCTGAGCTACAGCCCCAATCCTTTTTTTTTTTAAGACAGAATCTCTCTTAATTTGCCCAAGCTGCCATCAAAGTTGTGATGCTCCTGCCTCAGCTTCCCCAAGTACTAAGACAACAGGTATGCACCAGCACAGCCAGCACATTGAAGATTTTGGGGATTGTCTGTGTGTGTGTGTGTGTGTGTGTGTGTGTGGTGCTGGGGATAAAACCAGGGCCTTGTGCATGCAAGGCAAGAACTCTACCACTGAGTCACAGCCCTAGCCCACAGAGAAGATTTTTGTTGGCTGTGCTTAGTAGTGATAAGCACACAGCCATCTCCCATTTCATTCCCCAGAATTAGCCAAGGAAATCACCTAACTACAAAGGGGAATTTTTTTTATTCTATTGATATCAGTCTTCACTAGAAATGTCTATTGTGTGACCTAAGAATGAGTAAGAATTAGGCAGAAAAAGAGAGGAAGAAAATGTATTCCTAGCCAGGCGTGGTGGTGTGCACCTTTAATCCCAGCACTAGGGAGGCTGAGGCAGGAGGATCGTTGTGAGTTTGAGATCAGCCTGGGCTACAAAGTGAGTTCAAGTCCAGCCTGAACTGCATAGTGAGACCCTCTCTCAAAAAATAGGGCCGGGGATTGATTTAGCTCAGTGGCCTAAGCGCATGCCTGTCAGGCACGAGATTTGTGAGTTCAATCCCAGTTAACAAAAACAAAAACAAAAAAAAAGAAAAAGAAAAGAAAAGAAAAGAAAAAAATATATATTCCTGGCTGGGGATACAGCTCTGTGGCACAAGTGCCTGCTTGACAAGTGAAAGGTCCTGAGTTCAATTCCCAGTACCAAGAAAAAAAAAAAAAAAAGAAAGAAAAGAAAGAAAGAAAGAAAGAAAGAAAATAAATGTGTTCCCGGAAGAACAAACAGTACAAAGACCCTGAAATCAAAGGGACAATGAGACTGTGAACTCAAAACTGTGACAGAGCTTGCCCTGGTGGCTCAACCCTGTCATTTCAGCACTCTGAGAGGCTGAGGCAGGAGGATTGCAAGTTGTAGCCCAGCCTGGGCAACTTCCTGGGACCTTTTCTCAAAATAAAAACTTTAAGAGCCGAGGATACGGCTCAGCAATAGAGTACCTACTTGGCAAGCACAAGGTCCTGAGTTGGATTCCGGACACCAAAAAAAAAAAAACAAAACCTCACAGCCTCACACCTGCCAAGCAGGTGCTTAAGCCACTGAGCTAAACTCCTAGCTCTACTTTTTTTGAGGCAGGGTCGCACTGTGTAGTTCAGGCCGGCCTTGCTCACATTGTAGCCCAAGCCAGCCTTGAACTTACAGCGCTCCACCTACTCCAGCCTCCCGAGTGCTGGCATTAAAGGCGTGCACCACCATACCTGGCATAAAAAAAGTTTTTTTAAATGCACTAAGAGTGTAGCTCAAGCCGGGCATGGTGGCACATGCCTGTGATCCCAGCACTTGGGAGGCTGAGGCAGGAGGATCATTGTGAATTTCAGGCCAGCCTGAGTTACACAGTGTGTTCAAAGCCAGCCTGAACTGCATACTGAGACCTTGTCTCTCTCACATATGAAAAGGATTTAGCTCAGGGCAAAGGTCCTGGATTCAATCCTTAGGAGCACAAGAAGAAATAAGGAAAGAAAGGAAGGGAGAGAGGAAGGGAAAAAGAAGAAGGAGGCCTGGGGTGCAGCTCAAGGGTGTAGCACTTGCTTAGCAGGGCTCTGGGGCCCATGCCCAGCACTGGAGGAAAAAGTCATAAATACTATCAAGTGTGACTAGGAAGTAAAGACCTTCAAATCATAGAGCAGTTCAGAAATGTCCTCCCATGCTCCCATATTCTATGAGAGTTACTCCAGGATGTGCTCCACCAAAACTGAAGGGGAAGCCAAGAAAGGAGCAGCCCTCAGCTTGAGGAGTCAGGGGTCTGGTCTGACACAGCCCTGACATGAAAAGAAGGGCAATTGGATTAGCCAACAGTGAGAAGCCGGGAGGGAACAGAATCTACTTATAGGTTACCCACAAGATTTGATCACGTGGAAAGATGAACGGAGAGACGCTGCCCGAAATGGAAGGAAAGCCAAGCAGAGGGGAGAAAAGACAATTCGCCTCAGGCAGAGAAATTCTACCTCATCACAATTACAATTCTCAATTGTATTCTGCAGAGGGAAATGGAATTACATTTCCATAAAAGTAATAAAAAGGTTGTGAGCTACCAAGACACCAAGTAGAAGCATGTCTCATTTCTAGCCAGTGACTCAGTGTTGTCATGTGATGGCTGGGAGGCATTCCAAACCTGCCTCACCCCGAAGTGAACTTCTGACACTTCAGCTGTAGGTGTCTTCTTTTTGCAGGTGCCTGAGACACAAGCTCTGTGATTTGGGGATTACTGTGTAGCCCAGGTGGCCTGGAACTTCAGGGCATCTTCCTGCCTCAGCCTCCAGAGTGCTGGGATTAGAGACCTAGATCACTGTGCCCAGGTAATTTGGGAATTCCTTAAGGCTCACACAAAGACCCTCAGCAGGACATGGGGAAGACTCCGCCTACACTCTTCAGCCTGGCCAATCACACCGGAGGATGGTAAATTCCAACCCAGCCTGGGTAACTTAATGACTTAGGAAAATCTTGTCTCAAAAATATTTTAAAAAGGGCTGAACAGCCGGGCGTGGTGGCGCACGCCTTTAATCCCAGCACTCGGGAGGCTGAGGTAGGCGGAGCGTTGTGAGTTCGAGGCCGGCTTGGGCTACAACGCGAGTGCAAGGCCGGCCTGAGCTACATAGTGCGACCCTGCCTCAAAAAAAACCAGGGCCGGGAGTTTGGCTCAGTGCCTTAAGCGCCTGCTCTGGCAGGTGCGAGGTTGTGAGTTCAATCCCCGGGGCCGCAAAAAAAAAAAAAAAAAAAAAAAGGGCTGAAGGTGTAGCTCAGTGTAAAGGCCCTGGGTTCAGGCCCCAATGCCGAAAACAAAACAAAAACCTCTGTAGTGGCAGACAGAATCTTTGATGCCCAAAAGGAATATTAATAAAGTAATTGTCCAGCTAAGCCAAGAGAAAGCAAGTTAGTTTTCTAGCCAACTTGAACTAGATAGTGAGACCGTATCTCAAAGAAATGAAATATCAACTCATCCTGCAACAAAGGTGAACCTTTAATTAATTAATAATTTAGACATAGCCTTACTAGGTTGCCCAGGCTCGCCTTGAACTTGTGATCTTCTTGCCTCACAAGTTCCCTCTAGTAGCTGTACTTACAGAACCACACCACCGCTCAGGGCTTTATATCAGTGAAACAGGTCAGCCAGTCACAAAAGGCCATAGATTGTATGATTTCTTTTTTCTGAAATTTCCAGAATAAGGAGCCAGGAGTGGTGGTGCATACCTGTCATTTCAGCACTTGGGAGGCTGAAGCAGGAGGATCAGTATGAGTCTGAGGCCAGCCTGAACTGCATAATGAGATCTGTCTCAAAATAAATTTAAAAAAAGCCGGGCATGGTGGCGCACGCCTTTAATCCCAGCACTCGGGAGGCTGAGGTAGGCGGAGCGTTGTGAGTTCGAGGCCGGCTTGGGCTACAACGCGAGCGCAAGGCCGGCCTGAGCTACATAGTGCGACCCTGCCTCAAAAAAAACCAGGGCCGGGAGTTTGGCTCAGTGGCTTAAGCGCCTGCCCTGGCAGGCACAAGGCTGTGAGTTCAATCCCCAGTGCCGCAAAAAAAAAAAAAAAAAAAAAAAAAAGTCCAGAATAAGCAAATCCATGCAGATAGAGAGCTGATAAGGGTTCCTGCGGGAGAAGGCGACAGATAAGGAGGAGACGGAAGGGGGTGAATGAGTGCAGATATTAATCTTTGAGTGATGAACAGGCTCCAGAATGGATGGTGGGAAATGGTTACACAATTCTGTGAATACATTTGAAACCATAGAATTGCATACTTTTTTTTTTTTTTTTTTTTTTGTCTGTTTGAAACAGGGTCTCACTATGTAGTTCAGGCTGGCCTTGAGCTCACTTTGTAACCCAGGCTTGTCTCAAACTTGCAATGATTCTCTTGCCTCAGCCTCCCGAGTGCTGGGATTACAGGCATGTGCCACCACACTCAGCTAGAATTGTATATTTTATTTTATTTTAATTTTTTTGTGGCACCAGGGATTGAACTCACAACCTCACACCTGCCAGGGCAGGCGTTTAAGCCACTGAGTCAAACTCCCTGCTCTGGTTTTTTTGAGGCAGGGTGGCACTATGTAGCTCAGGCCAGCCGTGCGCCCTCCC
This sequence comes from Dasyprocta punctata, assembly GCA_004363535.1. Lineage (NCBI taxonomy): Eukaryota > Metazoa > Chordata > Mammalia > Rodentia > Dasyproctidae > Dasyprocta > Dasyprocta punctata. Next base: position 34,684 of record RJWM01010436.1, on the reverse strand, counting down.
GTTGTAGCCCAAGCCAGCCTCGAACTCACAACGCTCCTCCTACCTCAGCCTCCCGAGTGCTGGGATTAAAGGCATGCGCCACTGCACCCAGCTTGGTAGAATTGTATATTTTAAATGTGTGATTTTTTTTTCTTATGGTGCTGGGCATAAACCCCATGCCTGGTGTAAGCCAGGAAAGTGCTGTGCACCCAGTTAGTTACAGCCCAACTTCTCAAAGTGTGAGTTTTATGGTATGGAAATTATTTCACCGCAGAGCTGTTAAGAAATTAGCTTCTGCCACTGACCTCGTGGTTAGCTCGGGGCCCAGCCCTGTTCTCGACTTGTTACACTGTGGTCACATCCCAGCTCAGATTACTGCAAGAAAAAGTGAAGTGGAAGAGAAAGAAGAAACAGCTCAGAGCAGCTGAGCAAGCTGTCATGGTCACACAGTGCACAGACGGGCACACTCCAGAGAGCTGTCAGGAGCCAGAGATGGTGCTGCAGTACTCTGGGAAGCTGAAGCAGGAGGATCACAGTTTCTTTTTTTTTTTTTTTTTTTTTTCCGGCACCAGGGATTGAACTCACAGCCTCACACCTGCCAGGGCAGTCGCTTAAGCCACTGAGCCAAACTCCCGGCCCTGGTGTTTTGAGGCAGGGTCGCACTATGTAGCTCAGGCCAGCCTTGCGCTCGCGTTGTAGCCCAAGCGGGCCTTGAACTCACAACGCTCCTCCTACCTCAGCCTCCCGAGTGCTGGGATTAAAGGCGTGCGTCACCACGCCCGGCTAGGATCACAGTTTCTACTTAACCTGATCAATTTAAAACTTAGGAGACCCTGTCTCAAAGTAAAATAATAATACTGGGTGTGGTGGCACAAGCCTGTCATTCCAACCCCCAGGGAGGCTGAGGCAGGAGGATTGCCGAGTTCGAGGTTAGCCTGGGCTACACAGTCACTTTGACGACAGCCTGAACTGTATCAAGACCCTGTTTCAAAAAACTGAAATAAATAAATATGTAAGGCTGGGGCTGTGGTTGGGGATGTAGCTCGGTGCATAGGACCTGGGTTTAATCCCAGTACTGTACCACAAACAAAAAAGAAATTAAAATGACCCTGCCCAACCTGACTCTTGCCCACCCACAACCGTGCCGCCCCTCTGTCCCTTCTCCTCCCGGGCTCCCTGAGGGCCTGGGCTGCTGAACTGATTCCCAGGATCCCCAGCCTCCTCACCTGGGGCCTCCCCATCCCCAAATCCTTCTGCACAGCTCCCCAGCCTGGGAAGTGAATTTCTAAGTGAAAAGAGGAAGCCGGGCGTGGTGGCGCACGCCTTTAATCCCAGCACTCAGGAGGCTGAGGTAGGTGGAGCGTTGTGAGTTGGAGGCCGGCTTGGGCTACAACGTGAGCACAAGGCCAACTTGAGCTACATAGTGCGACCCTGCCTCAAAAAAAAAAAAAA
>RJWM01010436.1:19514-33153 GCA_004363535.1 Dasyprocta punctata | reverse complement strand
TTCAATTCCCGGTACTGGGGTGGGGGGAGGTGTGAGAAAGGGAGGGGGGCACTTCTGACTCCAGGGTTCCATGTCAGGCATCTGGGAGGTCAAGGACTAAAGGGGGTCACCAAGAGGGGACACTGGGGGGCAATGAGCGTCCTGCCTGGGCTTCCTCTGATTTTAGAAGTATTCACAGCCCTCTCGATGCCTTGGCCTCCAGTTAACCCGAGCTGGATTCAGGGCGCCAGTGGGTGGATTGGGTCACATTTTCCCAGGGGAGGTGTCCCAGCCTGGGGGTGAGCAGGGGAGGAGGGGGTGGGGCTAGGATTCCGGCCCCACCCTCCTCGCCACATCAAAGCCTGCCCATAGCCTAGCGAGACCGCCCTGGGCAGTGTGACTGAGAAGCCTGTGTGGCTAGCGTGAGCCCTGGGTTCCAGCGCCAGCACTGTGGGAAACGACACAAGCACCCTGCTAAGACCAAACAGTATTGAGCCTTAGATGAACACACAGGCTCCTCACTGGGCGATGGGAGCATAGCACTCAGGAGGCTGAGGCAGGAGGATACGGAATGGGAAGCTAGTCTGCTCAACATAGAAAGATTCTGTTTGAAAAAATAAAGATCTAAACAAGTAAAAATAAAACAAAATAAACAAAGAACTCTCAAGTCACGCTACAACAGGGAAAGATGCTGAAAACACGAGACTGCCCAAAAGAAGCCAGACAAAAAATGTCACATAGTGTATGACTCCATTTTTGTAGGTTCAATCTCTTAAAAAAAATTTTTTTTGGAGTTTTTTGAGAGAATATCCTTGTGTAGTATATATTGGTCCTGAACTGGCCCCAAATTCATAGAGATGCTCCTGTCTCAGCCCCCTGAGGGCTAGGATGACCAGCAATCAGCCTCATGCCCAGTTTAAAAATTTATTGCTACATGTTTGTGATAGACATTGAACACAATCATCATGGGTCCATTTTTGTGAAATATCAAGGACAGGTGAATCTGGCCAAGACTGGTGGCATATATCTGCAGTTCCAGCTACTTGGGAGGCTGAGGCAGGAGAATCTCTTGAGTTTAGGACTTCCACGTCAACCTGGGCAACATAGCAAGAACCTGTCTGAAACTGAAAAGGAAACACAAACAAGAAAAAAAGAATTTATAAACAAACTATTACAAGTATCAATAAGTTGATTTTTTTTTTTTTTCCGGCACCAGGGATCAAACTCACAGCCTTACGCCTGCCAGACAGGCGCTTAAGCCACTGAGCCAAACTCCCGGCCCTAGTTTTTTTTTGAGGCAGGGTCACACTATGTAGCTAAAGCTGGCCTTGTGCTCACGTTGTAACCCAAGCCGGCCTCGAATTCACAACGTTCCACCCACCTCAGTCTCCCAAGTGCTGGGATTAAAGGCGTGCGCCACAACGCCCGGCTAACAAATATTTTAGAGGAAAAACTCGGAGGCTAGCCAAATGTCCTACTTCTCCTTAAAAATCTTTTTACTTTTGGGTGTTTTTGTGTGTGTGATTTGTTTGTTTGGGTTTTTTGAGACAGTTTTGTGATCCTGCCTCAGCCTCCTGAGTGCTGGGATGACAGGTGTGAGTCACCTTGCCCGGCTTGGTTTTTTGTTTGTTGTTATTGTTTGTGGTATGAGGGGAGCAACCCAGGCCTCAAGTGTGCTACATCCGCTACACAAATTACACAAGGCCCCACTGCTAAGCTGCGTCTCTGGGCTCAAGGTGAGATGAAGCTGCTGTGTGCCCCAGGCTGGGCTCAAAATGGGCCACAACTTGTTAATTAGTAGATTCTGTCCCACAGGGATCTGGTGGTAACACTCTATTCATTCCATATTTATCCATCGATATTCATCTGTAAGGAAGATTTGATTGCCCTTTCTCTTCTACTTCAGAACTATGCAGCCTCCCACCACTTGGGAGGCTGAGACAGGAGGATCCCTGTGAGTTTGATGTTAAGGCTGGACTACATAGTGAGACGGACTACTTAGTGAGACCCTGTCTCAAAAAATCAAAACAAGCCGGGCGTGGTGGCGCACACCTTTAATCCCAGCATTCAGGAGGCTGAGGTAGGAGGAGCATTGTGAGTTCGAGACCAGCTTGGGCTACAACATGAGGGCAAGGCCGGCCTGAGCTACATAGTGCGACCCTGCCTCAAAATACGGGAGTTTGGCTCAGTGGCTCGAGATTGTAAATTTGAGCCCCGGTACAGCGGAAAAAAAAAATTGCTTACTCGTCCAACTGCAGCGTGTGAGTATTGTCAGTTGTTAACCCTGACAGCTGCGTGAAGCCACCTCACCGGCAGGACCGCATGCTTGGGTTCGGTCGCCACCTGCGCGGGTGGGGGGGCGGGGGCGCCAGAGACACCCAAGCCCTGCCCGTCTGCTCCAGCGCCAAGTTCCATCTTGGGATTGTGGGGTGTGGGCTGGGGGAGCCCCACTGCAGCCCTATGGGCAGGGCTCCCGGCAGGGTGGGAGTTGGGGGAGCCCACCCCTGGGGCTTCTCACCTCCCTGGGAGGCGCAGAACCCGCTGCAGAGCGGGCGCCCAGGGCGGCGTGGCACTGTGGGCAGGGGTGCTGCCCCGAACCGGCTGGGCCGGTGCTGGCCTGGGCAGGCCTCAGTTGCGTTGGTGTCAGGCAGAGCCAGGCCGGGGTGGAGCCTGCTTGGCCTGGATGGTGGGAGTGGGGGAGGGTGGGGAGGTGGAGGTGCCTAGGGCTAATTCGGGACCCCTCCTAATTCCTCTGGGTGGGACAAAAATACCCACATTCACTCTTTTAGAGGGCTTCTCACTGTGTAGCCCAGGTTGGCCTGCAACTTGCAGAAAACCTCCTGCCTCAGCCTCCTGAGTGCTGGGATGACAGGTACATTAACACTTGTGGAGCTCCTGCTGTATGCCTGTCCCTGTTCAGATGCCTTTCATCCCTAAATCAGCCCTGTCATTGTTCACTGCCATGGTCATATTACAGATTCGGGCGCCAAGGCTCAGGGGGCCTCTGTTCAGGGTGCTGGAGGACCCAGTGGCTGAGGCCTCAACCTCTCCACCTGAGGGGCAAACTGGGTCCCTGCCTTATGGAGCTGAGACTCTAGGGCAGAAACACACAAAGGAATTAAAAAAAGGAGGAGGAGGAGGAGGAAGAGAAGAAAGAGGAGGGGAAGGGGAAGGGGAAGGAGAAGAAGGGGAAGAAGGGGAAGAATTGTTGGGTATGGTGGTGCATACCTATAATACCAGCATTTGGGAGGCTGAGGCAGGAGGATCGACATGAGTTCGAAGCCAGCCTGGGCTACATAGAGTTTAAGGCCAGCCTGAATGATATTGCAAGACCCTATTTCAAAAAACATGACAAAACAAAGCAAAATTAAAAAATAAAAAACAATAGCTAGGCATGGTGGCAAACACCTGTAATTCGACCTTGGCAATTTAGTGAAATCCTGTCATTAAAAAATATTAAATAAGGAGCCAGGCGTGGTGGTACATGCTTGTAATCCCAGCACTCGGCAGGCTGAGGCAGGAGGATTGTTGCAAGTTCGAGATCAGCCTGGGCTACAAAGTGAGCTCAAAGCCAGCCTGAACTGCATAGCAAGACCCTGTCTCAAAAAGACAAATAAATAAATAAATAAATAAATAAATAATAATAATAATAGCTGGGCGTGGTGGCACACACCTTTAATCCCAGCACTCGGGAGGCTGAGGCAGGTGGAGCGTTGTTTGTTTGAGGCCGGCTTGGGCTACAATGCGAGCGCAAGGCCGGCCTGAGCTACATAGTGCGACCCTGCCTCAAAAAACTAGGGCTGGGAGTTTGGTTCAGTGGCTTAAGTGCCTATCTGGCAGGCGTGAGGTTGTGAGTTCAATCTCCGGTGCCACACACACACACACAAAAAAAAAAAAAAAAAAAAAAAAAAAAAAAAAAAAAAAAAAAGAAGGAGAAGAATAAGTAAGGAATTGGAGATATAGTTCAGTGGCACAGAGCCTGCCTGGCAAGCACGAGGTCCTGAGTTCAATTCCTGGTACCAAAAAATAAGTAAGTGAATAAATAAATAAGGAGTTGGAGGTATAGGCCCTGTATTTAATTCCCAGTGCAAAAAAAAAAAAAGTGATTTTTAGACATGCCAAGTCTCATTTGAAATTGGAGAGGCAGGAAGACAAGACCCTTATGCCTGTAAGTCCAGCTATTAGGGAGGCTGAGGCTGGAGAATCACAATTATTATTATTATTATTATTTTTTTTGAGAATCACAATTTTGAGCCTCCAGAACAAAAAGAGGGGAGAGAGGAAAGAGGAAAGAGAAGGACGGGTGAGCGGTCTTTCCGAGGAGGTGATCCCCAGGGAAGAGCTGGGGAAGAGCATTCCAGGCCAACAGACCCCTGCGTTCCAAGGTTTTGAATTCTTTGAGGCTCGGGAGGAGGCCGTCGGCGGGGCTGGAGCCCAGCGAGATGGGCGGGTGTAGAAAGACGCGAGGGACTGGGAGATGGTGCGGGCTGCGGTGTGGACGTGAGGCTCTGCTCCGAGAGACCGAGGGAGCCATAGCAGGCTAGGGAGCAAGAAGAATCGGGCTGCCCAGGCGGCCAGGGGTGGAGGCTTGAGCGCCCTGGGGACTCCTGAGGTCTGTCGCAGACACCACAACCCGAGTCCCTGGGGTTCCCACTCCGTGGGAAAAAGGCGCACGCAGGGCCGCGACCGCAAGCGCCCCCGTGTCTCCCCGCAGAGCTCGCGGGCGCGATTGGCGCCTGGCAGGTGTGAGAGGCCGCCTCGCCCACGGAGGCTTCTTCCCCTCTGCAGAAGGTCAGCGCCCGCGGAAGCCGGGGCTGGAAGGGTTAACGCCACGCCCCCTAGCGAGCTCATTGGCTGCGCCTCCCGCACGCCTGACTCTGATTGGTCCGCACGGCCCAGCCTGCACGGTAGGAGCCCGGGATTGGAGCAGCCCGGGTTCCCAAGGGGCTCCACGGGGGCGCGACCTGCGAGGTCCCCAAAGGATTAAAGGCGTGCACGGCCCGGCGTGGGGGCCCTTGTGATTCCTTCCATAGGGCCGCACCGAAACCCGCCCCCACCCCCAAGCTCTGACTCCTGGGTCGCCTTTTCCCCACTGTGACCAGCAAGGCCAAGGGTGGACGGGGCGGAGGGCACGGGCGCAGTCAAGGTCTCCGCGGTCACACTCAACCCCCTGTCCCGGCCGCGGATGAGCAGCGAGGAGGCGCTGGGCCAGCCAGGAAGCTCCCGGGAGCTGGGTGTGTGTGTGTGTGTGTGTGTGTGTGTGTGTGTGTGTGTGCAGGGCCAGCTGAAACGGTCCCGCTGGAGGAGCAGGGACTTGGGAGAGGCGTGAGAGAGCGACACAGAGGTGACCGAGAGCCACAGCACACACCCACAGCAACACGGGCTCATGAGGTGGAGGAGCACCAGAGATCAACAGACCCTCACCCCGCTCGCTTTTGTTTTGTTTTGTTTTGTTTTGTTTTAGATAGGGTCTTGCTATGTAGCCCAGGCAGTCTGCCAAGTGGCTGCGATCCTCCTGCCTCAGCCTCCTGAGTGCTGGGATGACAGGTGTGGGCCACCACTCCCTGCTCCCTCACTATCCAGCAGACACCGAGGAGGCACCTATTGTGTTCCTGCAGTGCCCACGACACACTCATCTCCCTGTCCCCTTGGGGCTGGCTGGCTGGCAGTCTAGCGGCACAGAGTTTGGACACATCAGAGCAGTAAATCACATTTCTCAGGAGCGATAAGGATGGCCGAGACGACGCGGGGGAAATGTTGGAACCAGGGGGGCGGGACGAACCAGACCCTCCTTATCTGGGGACGGGGCTGCGACCCTGACTGCTCCCTCCCCTCCCCCACGCGCCCGGGCCCGGAGTGGGAGGCAGATACAGGGAGGGGCCTGCGCTCCAGCGGGGGTGGGGGGCTGGTGCGACAGGGCAAGGGACGAGCTACTGTGGTCCCTGCGGACGATCCCTCCTGACCAGCGCTGACCGGGTCCTGCGCCGATGGGGCGCATTTGGGGTGCAGTCCAGGGGGACTCGGTAGGGAGAGGTACGGAAAGTGGGGAGTGACCGCCTCAGACGCCAGCCTGACCTCCCGGGCGCTGGGGGTGCGGAGTGGGAGGTGGCTTGGATCGAGACCGCCACGCCTGCGGACCACTCCCTCTCCCTGGCCTCGGGTCCTCCCACCAAGACTGGGCGGCCCGGGAGCGTAGCCCAGGCCCGGAGGGGGAAGAAGAGGGCTCGCCGGTGCCAGTCGCCGCCGGCTCGCTTTCCGGTGCCGCGGCGGGTGGCACAGGCTGGCAGCCAAGGGCTGAGTGCCCGGGCCCCAAGGGGGGCACCACCGGGCACCGCCCCACGTTGCCAGCCCCAGCCCCGCCCCGGAGAGCGTGCTCCGCTCCGGCTCCGGGCAGCGGCACCGCCAGGGCGCACGGTCCGGGGCGCACGGTGAGTCTCCCGCCCCGGGCTCTGAGGGTTTGGGGAGCCCCCTGGCGTGGGGGAGGTGTCGGGTTGGCCACAACTAGCAGGCTAGGAAGGCCCAGCGATCTTGCTGGGGGGTCCCGATCGTCCCTCCAGACCTCAGGAAAGCAAGGCAGAGGGTTCCCCAGGGAGGTGCAGGGTCCCTGAGGGGCAGGGGGCTGTGGAGTCCTGAGCTTCCCTCTCTCCAAGTGGGGCTACTGCCCCTGTCCCTAAATCTGTGCAGAGTGAGGGGGCTGGTGATGAGACCTCGGTGTGTATCTCCGTCCGACAGCGGCCAACCCGTGGCTCTGTGTATGTGGTGCCTTCTGGCCTCTGCGCCACAGAGCCGGTAACCTCCACTCTGCCCGGTGTATGGGTCCCAGTGTGTGACTGAAGCCATCTGGGGTCCTTGTATCCCTTCCCCTCCCAGATCTCAGTTTTCAGATCTAAAGTGGGACCTGAAGGACAGTAAAGCCATTTCTCAAAAGAGTTTCTTTTAAACTAAGTGTGGTGGTGCATGCCTGTAATCCACCCCAGCCTTGGAAGGCTGAGGCAGGAAGATGGCTGTGAGTTTGAGGCCAGCATGGGCTACACAGTGAGCTCAAGGCCAACCTGGACTCCATAGGAAGATCCTGTCTGGGGGAAAAAAAAATGTTTGAGTCTCAGTTTCCTCATCTGCGAATTGGGATTAAGCGAATGATTGCTGATTAAAGGGCTCCGTCCCAAGTGGGAAGGGTTATTATGCTGTAATGACACGTGTGTCCCTGTGTGGAAGGTTGTTCCGCGCTAGGGCTCCTGTCTGCAGCCCTTGGGGCCTCCCCTCCATCACAGGGAGGGTGGCAGCAGCTTCAGAACAGGGGTTTTGCCAGGATGAAGAGGAGTTTTTAGCAGAAGGAAACCCAGAGTTCAGCAAGGGGTGTGGAGTGTGAGGCCCTGGGCCCCACGCTGGGTGTGGGTGGAGGTTGTGAAATTGTGGCCTGTGCCACTGAGCGTGAGACCCTAGATCTGTGTGACTGAATTTTTGCTGCTGTGCAATTTTGTCTAAGTCTGTATCCTTGTATTTTCTTTTATTTCTTTTTGCAATACTAGGCAGTGAAGCCACATTCCCAGCCCTCTGGGTGTGTGTGTGTGTGTGTGTGTATATATATATATTTTTTATTTTATTTTTTGCGGCACTGGTGATCGAACTCGAAACCTCACGCCTGCTAGGCAGGCACTTAAGGTACTTAAGCCACTGAGCCAAACTCTCAGTCCTAGGTTTTTGAGGCAGGGTCGCACTATGTAGCCCAAGCCGGCCTCAAATTCACAAGGCTCCTCCTACCTCAGCCTCCGGAGTGCTGGGATTAAAGGCGTGCGCCACCACACCAGGCAGCCGATTGTATATTGAGACAGGGTCTTGCTGAGTGGCTAAGTTGCCCAGCCTGAGCTCAAATATGTGATCCTCCTGCCTCAGCCTCCCAGAGTGCTGGGATAACAGGCCTGAGTTGCCATACCCTACACACGGTATGATCATAGTGTTTTCCTGTGTTTTGGGGGTGTTTGATTGTATGTTTTGCCCTTGTCGTCTGTATGTGTGTGTGCGCCCATGTTACTCTGTGTGTGTTTAGAACCCAGGGCCTTTGCCCTGAGCTACATGCCCAGCCCTTTTAAAAATTTTTTTCATTTTGAGCAGGACGTGGTGGCGCACGCCTTTAATCCCAGCACTCGGGAGGCTGAAGTAGGAGGAGCGTTGTGAGTTCAAGGCCTTCTTGGGCTACAACGCGAGCACAAGGCTGGCCTGAGCTACATAGTGCGACCCTGCCTCAAAAAACCAGGGCTGGGAGTTTGGCTCAGTGGCTTAAGCGCCTGGCTGGCAGGTGTGAGACTGTGAGTTTGATCCCCAGTGCTGCAAAAAAAAAAAAAAAAAAAAAAATTTTTTTTCAATTTGAGAGAAGCTCTCACCAAGTCGTTACAATGTCAGCGCCGGGCTCGAAATCCCATTCCTCCTGCCCCAGGAGCTGGGATGCCAGGCCCGAGCCACCACACCAGGCTTAGCGTTTCTGTTTGCAACAACGCGTGTCACCCTGTCTCCTCCTGGTACTGTGCGTGTGCCTGTGCCCTCTCCACCCTGAACCCCAAGGCTGTGCGCGGGGCCAGTGTGCGGGGCTCGGCCTGCCTCGCCCAGGGCCTCCTAGGTCCTGTGCCTGGCCTGCCTCCGTACGCCCGCGGGACAGTAGCGTGGGAACATCCGGCTCACCCGACCCGTCCTTTCCGCAGCCTCGCGGCGGCAGCCCATGGAGCCGGGGCTGCTGCGGCCGGCGCCGGTGAGCGAGGTCCTGGTGCTGCACTACAACTACACCGGCAAGCTGCGAGGAGCGCGCTACCAGCCGGGCGCGGGGCTGCGCGCGGACGCTGCCGTGTGCCTGGCCGTGTGCGCCTTCATCGTGCTGGAGAACCTGGCCGTGCTGCTGGTGCTCGCGCGCCACCCGCGCTTCCACGCGCCCATGTTCCTCTTGCTCGGCAGCCTCACGCTCTCCGACCTGCTGGCCGGCGCTGCCTACGCCACCAATATCCTCCTGTCCGGGCCGCTCACGCTGCGACTGTCGCCGGCACTCTGGTTCGCGCGCGAGGGCGGCGTCTTCGTGGCGCTCGCCGCGTCCGTGCTAAGCCTCCTGGCCATCGCGCTCGAGCGCCACCTCACCATGGCGCGCCGGGGACCCGCGCCCGCGGCCAGTCGAGGGCGCACGTTGGCGCTGGCGGCCGCCGCCTGGGGAGTCTCCCTGGTCCTGGGGCTGCTGCCCGCGCTGGGCTGGAACTGTCTGGGCCACCTAGAAGCCTGCTCCACCGTGCTGCCGCTCTACGCCAAGGCCTACGTGCTCTTCTGTGTGCTGGCCTTCGTGGGCATCCTGGGCGCCATCTGCGCGCTCTACGCGCGCATCTACTGCCGGGTGCGCGCCAACGCTCAGCGCCTGCGTGCGCGACCCGGGAGCACCAGGACCCGCGCCTCCAGGACCGGCGCCACCCTCAAGCGTCGCACCCCGCGCTCCCTGGCGCTACTGCGCACACTCAGCGTGGTGCTCCTGGCTTTCGTCGCCTGCTGGGGACCCCTGTTCCTTCTGCTCCTTCTCGACGTGGCGTGTCCGGCGCGAGCCTGTCCGGTGCTCCTGCAGGCCGACCCCTTCCTGGGCCTCGCCATGGCCAACTCGCTGCTCAACCCCATCATCTACACCCTCACCAACCGCGACCTGCGCCACGCGCTCCTGCAGCTGGTCTGCTGCGGCCGCCGCCCCTGTGGCCCGCGCTCCGCCAGCTTCCAGCCCTCCGGGAGCGGAAGCGCGGCAGGGGCCTCCGGGGGCCTGGGACGCTGTCTGCCCCAGGGCTTGGACCTCAGCTCCAGCCGCTCCGAGCGCTCCTCGCACCAGGGTGATGTACTGGACACCAGTGGCTCCACCGGTAGCCCCGGTGCGGCCACGGCTGCCCAGACCCTTGTGCCCAGCCCCGCTGCTGACTGATACCCACTGCCCTTCTCAAGAGCTATTCAGAGGACATTTTCTTTTTTAAATAAAGAATGTGTAGGAAAGACAGCTAAAATGATGGAGAAGGAAAAGAAGCGTGGGGAAATGTAGATCCCAGGGCAGCAAACAAACAAACAAACAAACAAAAATCCTTGAGCCAGTCTTGCTGGTGCAGGACTATAATTCCAGCACTTGGGAGGCTGAGGCAGGAGGATCGCAAGTTTGAGGCCATCATGGGGTACCTAAAGAGTTGAAGGCCAGGATGAGCCACATTGTGAAACCCAGACTCAAACATCAAAAAATTGCTTGCCTTCATGGAACTGACGTTCTAGGAGGACAGACAGAAATGCAGTGATACAATATTGAAGATAATTCTAGTGACAACCCAGATGGGAGATGGTGTAGAGGAAGTGAAGTGTGATGTGGGCTGAGATGCGTGGTGCTGGGAACACTTGAACCAAGGCATTTCAGGATGAGGATTCAGCAAGTGCAAAGACCCTGGGGCAGGGATGTGCTCATGGGTTTCACGAACAGGGAGGATCTTGCCTTGGCTAGAGCCACGACTGATAGAGTGGGAGTTGTCAAGGGCAGGAGATGACAGGGCAGAGTTGGCAAGGATAACAGGGACACAGCAAGGGCCCTGAGGAGTTGTGATGGAGACTTCCACTATGCTCAGACCAGCGAGGTTCTAGACAGTTTGGAGCTCACAGACAGAATGAAGAATACTTTGTTAGCATGGACAGAATGACTTCCTAATAGGACACTAGGAGACTCAAGTCTTAACCAATTTTTATTTTTGTTTTTTATTTTTCTGCAGTCCTAGGGATGAAACCCAGGGGTTTTACACTGAGCTACATCCTCAGCCTCTTTTTTTTATTCCTTATTTTGAGACAGTCTTGCTAAGTTGCAAATTTGCCCAGTCTGGGCCCAAACACAGGATCCTCCTGCCTCAGCTTCCCACAGTGCTGGGATCTCAGGCCCATGCTGGTGGCTGGGGCTGTGCTCACCATGGTAGAGCCCTTGTTTGTACAGTAAATGTGAGGCCTTGGGTTCCGAATTCTTTGAGTATGGTGTGGGATCCTTTATTTTAAAAATACAAATATAAGGGCTGGGAGTTTGGCTTAGTGGCTTAAGGGCCTGCCTGGCAGACGCGAGGTTGTGAGTTCAATTCCTGGTACCAACAAAATAAACAAATAAATAAATAGAAATACAAATGTAATAAAAATAATTAGAGCAATTACCATTTGTTATACTTGGCTACTCCCCTGAACTGAGCTAGGTCTGAAAGTTATGATTATTTTTTCACTTTTTCTTTTTCTTTTTGAGGCGTTTTCTCTCCACAGTTTAGGCTGACCTTGAACTCACAGCAATCCTCCTGCCTCAGCCTCCCAGAGTGCTTAGATTACAGGCCTGTGACACCATGCCCCATCAGATCTTTTTTTTTTTAACCAGGAACTGAACTCAGGACTTTGTGCTTACCAGGCAGGCATTTATGCTGCTGAGCTACATCCCCGGCCCTATTTTTTTTACTCTTACTATAACGCTTTTTGTTTTGTTTTGAGACAACATCACTATGCAGTCCAGTGTGGCCTTAGACTTACTCTGTGGCCCAGGTTGGCCTCAAACTCTGGGAGAACGTCCTGCCTCAGCCTCCAGAATGCTTAGTTACAGGCGTGTGCCACCACACCCGGTGTACTGTTACTTGGGAGCGTAGGAGTCCCCACTACTTTTGGGGAACAGAACGGCAGACAGAGGACCCCTCGCCCCAGGACCAGCCCAGGCTGTTCTGTCCTGCAAGCAGGAGGAGGCCTTTCCGGTTCTGGCAAGATCAGACCAACCCTCCCTCCCCGGGGGTCGCATTCTTGCTTGGGGGCGATACCAGGGTCCCGTTTGTGCCCATAAAAGGCTCTAGGCTCGCTGGCCAGGGTCCCCTGCGGGTCCCCAGACACATTCCTGAGCGCCACGCCACAACAGAGCTGGCGGGGCCGGGGGCGTCTGATTTTGGGCTCAGGCCGCGACGCGCCACCTGCTGGGAGAGTTAGGAACTGCAGGCAGCCACAGAGGCCGTTAGGGTGGGCCGTCGACCTGGGGTCGCAGAGTTGACCGCCACTCTCAGGGTCTCTCTGTGTGCCAAGCGCATGCGCATGATAAACCATCCTATTTCAGGAACACACATGAATTGGAGCCTACCGTCACGGGCCAGGTCGCTGCTGGGGTCTTCAGTTCCCAGGCTACTGTGATCTCCCAGGGGAAGCCAAGGCCTCCCCGGTGCCCCCTCTGCTGATTAGGTTGTTTCGTGACATAATGGTAAGGGGATTTGTAGATTTGTTTTCCAGCTAAATTAAAAAAGCACCTAGTTCTCCTTTCTGGTCACCGTTACTGTTGGGATTCCTGGGTATGTTCCAGAACTAGTTTGTGTATAAATGAACTGCAATGTAAACTTTTGTTTTTATTTCAGACAAGATCTTGCTATATAGCCCAGGCTGGCCTAGTTCACAGCGATCCTCCTACCTCAGCCTCTAGTATGCTGAGATTATAGGCGTGCACACCTGATTTTCTTTCATGCTTGCTTCTTTTTTTTTTTTTTTTTTTTTTGGTACCAGGGATCGAACTCACAACCAGGTGCCTGCCAGGTGCTTAAGCCACTGAGCTAAATCCCCGGCCCTATTTTTTTGAGACAGGGTCTCTCTATGCAGTTCAGACTGGCCTTGAACTCCCTTTGTAGCCCAGGCTGGTCTTGAACTCACAACGATCCTCCTGCCTCAGCCTCCTGAGTGCTGGGATTAAAGGCGTGTGCTAAGCCAGGCGTGGTGGCGCACGCCTTTAATCCCAGCACTCGGGAGGCTGAGGTAGGCGGAGCGTTGTGAGTTCGAGGCTGGCTTGGGCTACAACGCGAGCACAAGGCCGGCCTGAGCTACATAGTGCGACCCTGCCTCAAAAAACCAGGGCCAGGAGTTTGGCTCAGTGGCTCCAATGCCTCAAGTGCCTGTCTGGCAGGTGTGAGGTTGTGAGTTCAATCCCTGGTGCTGCAATAAATAAATAAATAAATAAATAATAAAGGCGTGTGCTACCAGGCCTGTTTTCTTTCTTGCTTTTGAGACAAATTCTGGCTAAATTGCTAAATTGCCCAGGTTGGGCTCAAAACTAGTGATCTCTTGATTCCGACGCTTCAGTGCTAGGATTACAGGTGTGCACCACAACTAGTTCAGCCACGCACTTTGTTTAATGCTATTATTTGAGACAGGGCCTCAGTGTGTTGCCCAGGCTGGCCCCAAACTCCTTCAATTCAAGCGATCCTCCTGCCTCAGCCCTCCAAGTAGCTGGGATCTCCAGGTGTGCACCCCCCCCCACATTCATATCATCTTGCTGTCTTAGCTCAGGTTAGGCTCACCACACAACCTCATGGCTTAAACAGCAGACATTAAACTCATACAGTTCTGGAAGCTTGGAAGTCCATATTGACTTCGGTTCCCCTGACAGTGCCCTCTTTGGTTTCCACTGTGTCTCCACATGGTAAAGACGGCAAGATCAGCCGGGCGTGGTGGCGCACGCCTTTAATCCCAGCACTCGGGAGGCTGAGGTAGGCGGAGCGTTGTGGGTTCGAGGCCGGCTTGGGCTACAACGCGAGCGCAAGGCCGGCCTGAGCTACATAGTGCGACCCTGCCTCGAAAAACCAGGGCCGGGAGTTTGGCTCAGTGCCTCAAGCGCCTGCCCTGGCAGGTGCGA
>RJWM01010436.1:0-19414 GCA_004363535.1 Dasyprocta punctata | reverse complement strand
GACCCTGCCTCAAAAAACTAGGGTCAGGAGTTTGGCTCAGCGGCTTAAGTGCCTGTCTGGCAGGGGCGAGGTTGTGAGTTCAATCCCCGCTGCCGCCAAAAAAGAAAAAAAAGGCACTGACCCTTTCACAGGATGCAGTCCTAAGGACCTCAGATAAATGTGGTTACATCTCCAAATACCATCTCACTGTGGGTCAGAGCTCAACATACGAATGAGGGAGGGGTGTGCACACCAGTCCAGGACTCTTGTTATTTTTTATTACATTTAAACAGTATGCAGTTAGCTGGGCGTGGTGGTATAGGCCTGTAATCCCCGCAGGAGGCTGAGGCAGGAGAATTGCTTTGAGTTCGAGACCAGCCCCGGCTACATAGTGAGACCTTCTTTTTTTTTTTTCTTGCGGCACTAGGGATTGAAATCACAACCTCACGCCTGTCAGACAGGCGCTTAAGTCACTGAGCCAAACTCCCAGCCCTGGTTTTTTGAGGCAGGGTCGCACTGTGTAGCTCAGGCCAGCCTTGTCCTCGAGTTGTAGCCCAAGCCAGCCTCGAACTCACAATGCTCCTCCTACCTCAGCCTCCCGAGTGCTGGGATTAAAGGCGTGCACCACCACGCCCGGCTGAGACCTTCTCTTAAAAAAAAAGGGGGGTGTTGAGTGCAAAAACCCCCAGTTCAACTCCCAGTACCACCAAAATGAACTTAAAAAATTTTTTTGCCACGGTCGTGGTGGTGCACACCTGTAATCCCAGCACTCAGGAGTCTGAGGCAGGAGGATCGTTGCAAGTTCGAGACCAGCCTGGGCTACAAAGTGAGTTCAAGGCCAGCCTGAACTGCATAGCGAGACCTTGTCACAAATATATATATTTGGTTATTTAAAAAATATTTTTTGGTTATTTAAAAAAAATTGGGGGGGTATTTGAGAAAAGTCTTAGTATGCAGCCTAGATTGACCTTAAAATCACTGACCTTGAAATCACCATGCACCCCTGGCTGTCCCCAAACTCCTGGCGATTCTCCTATCGCAGCCTCCCGAGTTCTGGGATGGCAGGTGTGCGCTACCATGCCTGGCTCGATTCTGTACATTCTACTATTGAAACAACTGTTTTCCTACATAATCTTCCTGCGCATGTGCAGTTTGCTGTGGGTAAGTAACCTCGTCAGGGGGTCACATTCGCGACAGAGTTTACCCACTGGTTCATGGGACCTGCAGGTTTGATTCTGAGAGACAAGAAGTCCCTGCCTAGTGCGAGGAGAGTAGGAGTCTGGGCTGTCTCTGCGTTGGTTGACGTTTCTAGGGCGCCCCCCTCCGGCAAAGTCTGAAACTGCAGCTTCACACCGTGAGGAGGGCGAACTCCCTGTCAACTCCTTGGCGAGTTTATTTACCCCATACCCTGAACCCGGACCCTGAGCCCACCAAATGCACGCTGGAGGCCTCAGAAACTTTTTTTTTTTTAAAGGATCAAGCCGGGCGTGGTGGCGCACGCCTTTAATCCCAGCACTCGGGAGGTTGAGGTAGGAGGAGCGTTGTGAGTTCGAGGTCCGCTTGGGCTACAATGTGAGCTCAAGGCCGGCCTGAGCTACATAGTGCGACCCTGCCTCAAAAAACTAGGGCCAGGAGTTTGGCTCAATGGCTTAAGCGCCTGTCTGGCAGGCGCGAGGTTGAGTTCAATCCCTGGTGCTGGAAAAAAAAAAAAAGGATCATAATATCCATTCGCTTACTGTTCATTTAGATGGGCTCCTTAAAATAAATTTTAAAGCCGGGCGTGGTGGTGCATGTCTGTTATCCCACCACTGGGGAGGCTAAAGCAGGCGCATCGCCGCGAGTTCAAGGCCAGCCTGGACTAAATAGCGAGGCCTTGTGTCAACAAATAAAATGCAACTAATAACTCCGGTTGGATCCTTGGGAAGCTGGACCGCGAGGCCTGCACTGTGCAGAGTCAAAGACAGAAGCACAGGTGGTCGCGACGTCCCCGAGCGAAGCCGGGCAGAGGGGACACTCGAAGGCGCTTTGCCCGCACCTGGGCAGGGCGGGAACCTCCTGTCCTCGTCTCGCCGCCGCGCCCTTCCCGCCCTCTCCCCGCCTCCTCGCCGCGCGTCCCCCACCCGACGGCGCCACCTCGCCGGCCACGCCGCCGCTTGCAGCCCAGGTCCCCCGACGGCAGCGGCGCCCTAGGGTCCGGGACACCAAAAGGCTGCACAGGCTCCGCCAGGACCAGGCTGCAGCCCTCGAGCTTCCCGGAAGCGTGGCGCGCGCCTCCAGCCGCCCCAGCGCCCTTGGCACCCCTACCGCGCGGGACACGTTTCTAGGGCGCAGGCAAAGCGGGGGCCGAGGTGAGCAGGGGCGCACGCGTGTGAACAGCAGCCTCCCCGGCCCGGGCTCGAACCCGGGGCACTGCGCCAAGCGCGCGTCTGCGTCCCCGCCGTGGCCCCCGCGCTGGGGCCGCGCGGCTGTCTAACGCGGGCGGGGACGGGTGGGGTGGCCCTGCTGCTGTCCTGCTGCTGTCCCGCCGCCCGCGGCCAGGGCTCGGGGACTCTTATTGTGACACGGCCGGCCGCGTGTGCTTAGTCACGGTGACCTGCGCGCTGCGCCCCCCCCCCCCCGGCGGCGGCGATGGAGGCGCCCGGGCTCGGTAGGCGGAGGCGGAGCCCGGCGCGGCCATGGCGGGGTGAGTGAGCGGCCTGGGCTACGAAGCGGCCACCGGGAACCACGCGGGTCGCAGCGCTGGGGTCCGGGGCCTCGGGAGGCCACGCGCCGCGACCCAGGCGACCCCGAGGTCCCCGAGCGCAGCCAGGAGGGCGCGGCCTGGGCCGATCCGGCAGTTGGACGGCGTCACTCGCGGGGTGACCCAAGAGCCCCCGAAATCGGCTGGAGTCCCCAGGAACGCCGCTGGCTCTGCGTCCCGGAGGCCCGGGGCCTTCTTGGGGGGGCCTGGCGTGCGCCCGGGGGGTGGCAGCGAGGGCCCGCGGCAGGGTCACTTCCCGCTCCCGGCCTTGGTGGCGCTGCTCGGCGGCGCATGCGCAGTCGCCACGGCGCGCCATGGGGAGGGGGCGCCCTGCGCCCCGCGCCCCGGGGCACCGAGGACGCCTTAGGGAGAGACCCTGTGAACTCGGAACCTCGGCGCCCGAGAGGGGCCCCAGCAAAGCCCGGGCTCGGTGGGCGAGGGCGCGCTGCCAGCCGTAGTACGTTGGCACGCAGGTAGCCGTCACCGCGGACCAACTAGGCGACAGTTGCGCGGTGCCAGGCCTCTGGCGCGGGGCGCAGGAGAGGAAGCCGCGCGGAGCTGCAGGCGGCACCCTGCGCTCTGAGGCGCAGGGGCGGGGGCGACAGGGACCTCAGAAAACGAGCAAAGGGGAACATTTCAGCCCCCGATGGAAATAGGGAGGAGGTGGCTCTGGGTTGAGCCCGGAATCTGGGGCACCCCTGCAGATTCTGGCCCTCCTCGTTCCGCTTTCAAAACAGCGCGTCCCAGCTCCATCTCCGCGGTCTCCATGAATCCCTGCATCTTTCACAGCTCCTTGGTTCCCACACGGCCCCTGGCCTGCTGCCCGCGGGCCTTTGCACTTGCTGTCCTCGCTGCCTGGATGACTCCCTCCCACCCCTTTCCGAGTTCCCCTGTGTCTCTGCCCCAACTTCACCACAGAGGCCTGGACTACCTGATTTAAAGTAACTGCCCGCAAGTGACAAAGTGATTTACACGTGGTCACAGTGCTTTTGCAGTGTTTTTCTTTCTAGCTTATTATTTTTCAAGACAGGGTCTCACTATGTAGTGCAGGCTGGCCTTGAACTCGCAGCCATCTTCCTGCCTCAGCCTCCTGAGTGTTGGGATTACAGGCACGCATCACCACGCCCTGTCTTTCCGAAAGGAGGCCTGGCAGGTGCTGGCCCCGCCCAGGTCCGCCCCCAGCCTTTGTCCTCTCCCTCCTCCAGGCCTCTGAGTGCCAATCGTGCCCTTACGCCTTGTCACCCGGAACCCCATGCAGCCGGAACCCAGGCCTAGCAGGGCGGGGGCCCGTGGCCGATTCCTGCCCCTGCAGTCCGAGTGCCCCGAGGGGGCCGGGGACACGGTGATGTACGCGTCCACCGAGTGCAAGGCCGAGGTGACCCCGTCCCAGGACGGCAACCGCACCTTCAGCTACACGCTGGAGGACCACACGAAGCAGGCCTTCGGCATCATGAACGAACTGCGGCTCAGCCAGCAGCTGTGTGACGTCACCCTGCAGGTGAAGTACGAGGACATCCCCACGGCGCAGTTCATGGCGCACAAGGTGGTGCTGGCCTCGTCAAGTCCGGTGTTCAAGGCCATGTTCACGAACGGGCTGCGTGAGCAGGGCATGGAGGTGGTGTCCATCGAGGGCATCCACCCGATGGTCATGGAGCGGCTCATCGAGTTCGCCTACACCGCGTCCATCTCCATGGGCGAGAAGTGCGTGCTGCACGTCATGAACGGCGCCGTCATGTACCAGATCGATAGCGTCGTCCGCGCCTGCAGCGACTTCCTGGTGGAGCAGCTGGACCCCAGCAACGCCATTGGCATCGCCAACTTCGCCGAGCAGATCGGCTGCGCGGAGCTGCACCAGCGCGCCCGCGAGTACATCTACATGCACTTCGGGGAGGTGAGCCCGAAGGGGACTTGGGGACAGGGGTCAGGAGAAGGGCTGGGGACAGATAGATGGCATCGCCATCTGACCCTGGGATAAGAAAGCTCGAGGCTGGGAACTGGAGTCTGGCATGGTGGTGTCACCCTAGCACTTGAGAGGCTGAGGCAGGAGGATTGTCAAAAGTTTGAGGCCAGTCTGGGCTATATATTGAGTTCAAGACCAGCCTGGAGTACACAGCAAGGTTCTGTCTCAAAAGAATTAAAAAACGTTGAGGGTTTAGCTCAGAGTCCCAAGCACCTGCCTGGTAAGTCCGAGGTCTTGAGTTCGAACCCTGGTACCAAAAAAAAAAAAAAAAAGAATAAAAAAATTTATTTAAATAATAAAAATTATATTGAAAAGGTTGGGAACTGGAGACAATCCAGGTTCTGAGCTTCTTGTCAACAAATCTGGGGTGATTGATAAAGGTGTAGTCTTCGTGGGTCGCTGGGTGCTCTGGGTTCCCTGTGGTCAAAGTTGACAGCAGTGCAGTGAGCATGACACCGGCCAATGCCTGCCTACACCGAGCAGGTCGTCAGCCAGCAAATATTTATTAGGCACCCGTGACGCAATGTGGATTGCAAATTTGACCCTCAGTAGTATTTTCTGGGTTGCTCACGGTGTTTCTTTATACTGGTTTCTGCTTTCGTTTTCATTTCTCTGTGCAGGAAGCCGTCAAGAGTTATTTTTCAAGAGATCACAATAACAGCCGAGTGTGAGGGCACCTGCCTATAATCTCAGGACTCTGGGAGGCTGTACCAGGAGGGTCACAAATTCCTGCCCAGCCTGACAAAGTCAGGCATTTAGTGAGACCTCGACTCAGAATAAAAAATCAAAAGGGCTGGAGCTGGAGCTTAGTGTGAAGGCCCTGGGTTCAGGCCCCAGTTTTACAAAATATAAAATATAAAATATTGTTTGTATGTCTTTGGGCTAGGGATGTAGCTCAGGCGTAGAGTGTTTGCTTGCCATGCATGAGGCTCTGGGTTCTGTCCCCAGCATTGCAGGGAGGAAAAAAAGAAAATATTGTCTTTGCCCATTTACCTGTACACCTACTACCTGCCCGTCACATAGTATTAGCTCATTTAATCCATACAATCTATGAGACTCCTACTATTTGATTATTGACTGATTGATTGAGACAGGGTCTTGCTTTGTAGTCAAGGCTGGCCATGAACTCACTGTGTATCTGTAGGCTGGCCTGGAACGCTTGATAATCCTGCCTCAGGCTCCTAGGTACTGAAATGACAGGTGTTCGCCAACCTGCCCCAGTTGGGACTCATACTAATTAAAACTCCATTTCACAGATAAGGAAACTTGAGACTGTCAGAGGCCGGTTGAGTACAAAATGGTCCAAGATCATTGAATGAAGCCAGTCATGGAGGTGCATGCCTGTCATCTCAGCGCTGAGGAAGGCTGAGGCAGGAAGGTCATGAATTCCAGGCCAGCCTGGGCAACTTAGGCCTCATCTCAAAATTTAAAAAAAAAAAAAAAAGGAAGCTGGGTGTGGTGGCACATGCCTTTAATCCCAGCACTCGGGAGGCTGAGGCAGGAGGATCATTGTGAATTCGAGACCAGCCTGGGCTCAAAGTGAGTTCAAGGCCAGCCTGAACTGCATAGTGAGATCCTGTCTCAAAAAATAGGACCGGGGATTTAGCTCAGGGGCCTAAGCACCTGCCTGGCAGAGGCGAGGTTGTGAGTTCAATCCCCGGTACCCCCCCAAAAAAAATATTAAAAAAAGGACTAGAGGTGTAGCTCAGTGCAAAGGCCCTGGGTTCCATCCCCTGTGCCCCGCCCACACACACACACTTTTTTTGTTTCTCTGCATAACCTTGTTCCTCGGGGAGGGACCCATGGGAATCAGCCTGTCACACTAGCGCCCTCTGCAGGTGGCCAAGCAGGAGGAGTTCTTCAACCTGTCTCACTGCCAGCTCGTCACCCTCATCAGCCGGGACGACCTGAACGTGCGCTGCGAGTCCGAGGTGTTCCACGCGTGTATCAACTGGGTCAAGTACGACTGCGAGCAGCGGCGCTTCTACGTGCAGGCGCTGCTGCGCGCCGTGCGCTGCCACGCGCTCACTCCGCACTTCCTGCAGATGCAGCTGCAGAAATGCGAGATCCTGCAGAGCGACTCGCGCTGCAAGGACTACCTGGTGCAGATCTTCCAGGAGCTCACGCTGCACAAGCCCACGCCCGCCATGCCCTGCCGCGCGCCCAAGGTGGGCCGCCTCATCTACACGGCCGGCGGCTACTTCCGCCAGTCGCTCAGTTACCTGGAGGCCTACAACCCGAGCGACCGCACCTGGCTGCGCCTCGCCGACCTGCAGGTGCCCCGCAGCGGGCTGGCGGGCTGCGTGGTGGGCGGGCTGCTCTACGCCGTGGGCGGCCGCAACAACTCCCCCGAAGGCAACACCGACTCCAACGCCCTGGACTGCTACAACCCCATGACCAATCAGTGGTCGCCCTGCGCCCCGATGAGCGTACCCCGAAACCGCATCGGCGTGGGGGTCATTGACGGCCACATCTACGCCGTGGGGGGCTCCCACGGCTGCATCCACCACAACAGCGTGGAGAGGTAGGTGGCCAGCCCGAGGGTGGACCAGCCTGCCTCCATCCAGCCGATGGTCCCTCTTGGATGGCGGGGATTCTCCCTAGGGGCTGATTTTGGTTCTTTGAGACAGGGTCTGACTATGTAGTTCAGGCTGAACTTGAACTCACTATGTAGCTCAGGCGGGCTTCTACCTGCGGAGATCTTCCTGCCTCGGCCTCCAAGGTGCTGGGATGACTGGGGCGCACTACCCGGTATGGCTTCACTCTAATGCCGAGTGACCCTGTCTGCTTCCTGCCTTTAGGAGGTGGGAGCCAGCAAAGCGAAGCTATGAACTGAGAAATGTATATATAGCCAGTGACCTTGGACTGTGTGTCTCGGGCTGGGACTTCCTGATGGGACTTTCCAGACCCATATAGCTCCTTTGAATCACAGCATGGCGGTACACACCTATCACTCCAGCACTGGGGAGGCTGAGGCAGGAGGATCTCAAGTTCCAGCCCAGCCTGGGCAACTTAGTAATTGAAGTGAGACCCTGTTTCAAAATAAAATAATAAAGAAAGACTTGGGATGGAGCTCAGTGCCAAGGCCCTGGGTTCCAGACCCTCCTCAAAGTGCCCCCCACCCTCACCCCACAAAACAAAGCAAGCTCCCCAACTGATGAGTTGACAGAAATCTGGAATCCATGGGTTCAGCACAAGCGGCAAAATGGGGATCTCCAGCCAATGCGCGAGGCTCCTAACCTGTGTGGTCTATGAATAGGATGGTGGGCTGGTGCGTCACCCTCAGCGGGCCACTTTCAAGAAGGAAAGGGACACTATTAATAACTCCAGGAACACAGGTATGAATCGGAAGTGCCCAGGCCAGCGGGACGTGTGGTCACTGACCTCTGTCGCTGCTGTGAGGAAGCCACCCGGGCAGAGGCCTGGGTGTTAGCATCGGGGTTCTGGAGTCCTGGGCTAGTGCTGCGGCCCCTTGGCGGCCCTGGATAAACTCTGTCACCTTCCTGGGTCTTCGCCTCATTCCCTGAGGCGTGAGGGGCTGCGGGTGTCCCCTGTCCCCCAGCCTGGCTAGGGATATGTTGCTGTCACACCCCTAGCATCCTGCCTGAGACCAGGCTATGGGTACTGTGAGCTTGCTAGGAGCCTCAGTTTCCGTCTCTGGAAAATGGAGCTATGACCCCCTCCTTCCTTGGAGACTGACCATCAGAGTTCAAGTGGTCCCGCAGTGTGGGCCGACCCTGTCACCCCAGCACTCACAGAGGCTGAGGCAGGAGGGTCACAAGTTTGAGTCCCTCCTGGGCAACTTAGTGAGACCCAACTGGTGGTCTCCAAATAAAAAATAAAAAAGGGCCGGGGAGGGAGCTCTGTCCTAGAGCACCCCTGGTTCCAACCCCAAAGCCACCAATAAATGGAAAAGGTCAGGTGTCCCAAGGGCTAGGGAGAGGACCTGGCGCACAGTCGGCGCGGCAGTGGAGGTTTCGGTGGTTGCCATCGTCTTTCTGTCCCTTGCAGGTACGAGCCCGAGCGCGACGAGTGGCACTTGGTGTCCCCCATGCTGACGCGGAGGATCGGGGTGGGCGTGGCCGTCCTCAATCGCCTGCTCTATGCCGTCGGGGGCTTCGACGGGACGAACCGCCTCAACTCGGCCGAGTGCTACTACCCGGAGCGGGATGAGTGGCGCCTGATCACCCCCATGAACAGCATCCGCAGCGGGGCAGGTGGGGGGCAGCAGGGCGGGGAGCCCGCGTCACCCCAGCTCTGCGGCGCAGGCAGGCGCTGCCCTTCCCAGCCTCCACGCCCCGCCCCCATCTGCCTTTCTTTCTTTTCTTTTTTTTGGGGGGTAGTATGACCATCAGTGTGGGCTCACACGTGCTAGGCCACCACTCCCCATGGCCACACCTCCCCCAGACCTTTTTATTTTTATTTTGAGACAGGATCTGGCCTCCAACTTGTGATCCTCCTGCCTCAGCCTCCCGAGGAGCTGGGATCACAGGCGTGCGCCACCACACCAGGCTCCTGGCTTTGTTTCTCAGGGGTTCCTCAGCACGGGAGAGGAGAGAGGGAAGGTGGTGGCCAGGGTCCCCCAAAGTCAGGCTCCAGAGTGACCCCCTCCTGCCTGGTGCGGTTTAGGGGTCTGTGTCCTGCACAACTGTATCTACGCTGCGGGCGGCTATGACGGTCAGGACCAACTTAACAGTGTGGAGCGCTACGATGTGGAGACAGAGACCTGGAGCTTTGTGGCCCCCATGAAGCATCGGCGAAGCGCGCTGGGGATTACCGTGCACCAGGGGAGGATCTATGTCCTTGGTGAGACCCGGATGAAGGGATGGGGCGGAGTCCAGATTGGCCCCTCTTTTTTTTTTTTTTTTTTTTTTGTGGCACCGGGAATTGAACTCACAACCTTGCGCCTGCCAGACAGGCGCTTAAGTCACTGAGCCAAACTCCTGGCCCTGGTTTTTTGAGGCAGGGTCGTACTATGTAGCTCAGGCCAGCCTTACGCTCTCGTTGTAGCCCAGGCCGGCCTCAAACTTCCAACGCTCCTGCTACCTTAGCCTTCCGAGTGCTGGGATTAAAGGCGTGCACCACCACGCCCGGCTGGCCCTTTTTTTAAATTTTTTTGATGCTGGAGATGGAACTTGGGGCTTTTGCACCAAGCTACAACCCCAGCTCTTATTATTATTATTATTATTATTATTATTATTATTTTGTCTTTATTTTGTTATTTTTTTAATTTACAAAGAATCTACAAAAAAACAATAAAACAAGACAAGCAGGTTTAGCAAGGTAATGCTGCAAGGTCACAAAACCATATATAGAAATCTAGTGTTGGCCTATATACAAGCAATGAACAATTCAAAAGTAAAATTGTAAAGGCACAAATTTCAACATAACAAAAAAGTTTAAAGTAGCCAGGCGTGGTGGCGCACGCCTGTAATCCCAGCACTCAGGAGGCTGAGGCAGGAGGATCATTGTGAGTTTGAGACCGACCTGGGCTCCAAAGTGAGTTCAAGGCCAGCCTGAACTGCATAGTGAGACCCTGTCTCAAAAAATAGGGCCAGGGATTTAGCTCAGTGGCCTAAGCGCCTGCCTGGTAGGCATGAGGTGGTGAGTTCAATGCCTGGTACCAAAAAAAAAAAGAAAAAAACTTAAAGTAACATTACTATGTAAATCTACCAAAATACATTCATTATCTGTATCCTAAAAACTATAAAAACTGATCAAAAGTACTCAAATACAGCCTAAATAAGTGAATAGAGACCATGTATGTGAATTGGACAAATATCAAACCATTTATTCTCCCTAAACTTATCTATCGATTCACCTTAATATCTATCAAAATCTCAGTGAATTCTTTTTTCTTTAACTATCTTAACTGTTTTTTTATATACATATACATAAACATATACATAGTTTTTCCTTCAGTTTGTCACACAAGTGAAATGATACGATGCTTACATGTGTGACTTATTTATTTCACTGATAAGTGTATTCTCAAGGTGCATCCATTTAAGTATGAAGGTGTCCAGTTTATCATTCTTTATAGCTGAGTAGTATTCCATTATATAGAAATTCCACATCTTTTTTGTGTATTCCTCAGTCAAGGGGCATTTAGGTTGTTTCCAAGTTCTAGCTATTATGAACTGGGCAACTGTAAACATAGGTGCACATATATCACTGTAGTATGATGGTTTTGATTCTTTTGGGAAGATACCCAGAAGGGGAATAGCTGGGTCAAATGGGACCTCCAATCCTAGCTTCTTGAGGAATCTCCACACTGACTTTCCCAGTGGTTGCACCAGCCTGCATTCCCACCCACACTGGAGAAGGGTTCCTTTTTCGCCACAGCCCCTGCAGCACTTGTTATTGGTTGACTTATTAATACTAGCCATTCTTTCTGGGCTGAGGTGGAATCTCAGTGTTACTTTCATTTACATCTCTCTAATGGCCAGTGCTGTTGAATATTTTTTCACGGGTTTATTTGCTGTTTGTACTTCTTCATCTGAAAAGTGTGTGTTCATCTCAGATGCCCATTTTTGGACTGGGTCTTATAAATCTTAGAGGACTGATTTTCTTAAGTTCTTTATATGTTCTCGATAGTAATCCTTTATCTGTGGGACAGCTGGTAAACATTTTCTCCCACATTGTGGGTTGTCTCTTCACTCTGTTGGTGGTTTCTCTTGTTTTGCAAAAGCTTTTCAATAGGATGAGATCCCATTTGTTGGTTCTTTGTGATTATTTTGTTTTTATGAGACAAGGTCTGGCTTTGGACTCACTTTGGAGCCCAGGCTGGTCTCAAACTCAAAATGATCCTCCTGCCTCAGCCTCTCAAGTGCTGGGATTATAGGCATGCGCCACCATGCCCAGCCACCAAAGTTTTTTATTTTATTTTTGTGTGTGTGTGTGTGTGTGTGTGGTACTAGGGATCGAACTCAGGGCCTTGTGCATGGTAGGCAAGCACTCTACCACTAAGCTACAACCCCAGCACCCTATTGTTTTTTAATTTTGAGACAAGGTTTCACTAAGTGTCTAAATTCTCTAGGCTGTGCTCTAATTTGGCATCCTCCCGCCTCAGCCTCCCGTGGTGCTGGGATGACAAGCGTGTGCCCCCACGCCTGGCTCTATCCCTCTTTCCTGTCCTCAGCAGTGGCATGAATAGTGACTGTCCCCTCCTCCACTCCCCCTGCAGGAGGCTATGACGGCCACACGTTCCTGGACAGTGTGGAATGCTACGACCCCGACACGGACACCTGGAGTGAGGTGACCCGAATGACTTCGGGTCGCAGCGGGGTGGGCGTCGCTGTCACCATGGAGCCCTGCCGGAAGCAGATCGATCAGCAAAACTGTACCTGTTGACCTGTTGAAGTACTTGTGCTTCTTGGGCAAAAAAGAGAGAGGGAGAGAGAGGCAGAGAGAGAGAGAGAGAGATGGTCTAACCCTCAGCATTGTTTTTGTACATAAAACAGGGACATAAAAAAAAAAAATGTGAGCAGATCTCGTCCTCTAGCAGAGGGCTGGGCCACCTCCATGAGCAGGTGACAACCAGAAAGAAGAGAGACCAGAGCAGGAAGCCACAAGCCCTTCCGAGTCGCCCAGCCCGGGGACAGGGCGGAGAAGGTCACCTTCCCCTCGCTCTGTGCTTCGGGGGACTTGGCCACGGCAGCCACCACTCCCCCCGGGGTTTAAGCAGGGGCCACCAGGGCTGGGCGTGTTCCCTGTGTCTTCACAGTGGCACCCACAGCTCCAGGCAGGGGTCAGGTGAGGCCTCGGGCTGAGGTCCCTCGGGAAACATGGTCCCCAGGGCTGGGTCCCTCCAGAAAAGCCACCAGTGACCCAGCAGCCGTTGGGACAGTTGTTCTGTTGATAAATAACCCTGTAAATTTCCAATGAAAATAAAGAACAGACTAACGCTGTCCTCCACCCAGCCTGAGCAAAGATTGGAAGCCCTAGGGACAGAGGTGACAGAAAGCTTTTCTCCTGAAACACAGTGGCCGCTTGGATTTAGGGCCTGGATTTGAAACTGGTTTGTATATTGGCTTGTCGCATTTTCCTATGCAGGGCACCTCTTTGCCATGGGAGAGCCACGAATCTGTCCCTCACTTTGGAAGCCAGTGACCTATCTCCTTGTCACCTCCAGGGCCCCCAGAGGTCTGCTTCATACAGGAAGCAGTTTGTGTTGTTTTGTTTTTTTGAGACAGGGTCGCACTAATTAGCCCAAACTGGCTTCGATTGCACAGCGATCCTCCTGCCTCAGCCTCCTGAGTGGGGTGACCAGCTTCCCCAGTTTGCCTGGAACTACCCCCCAGTTGCACATTGAGAATCCCTCACTCCTAGTTAAACCAGAACCAGCTGGGCGCAGCAGTTCCCACCTGTAATCCCAGCACTTTGGGAGGCTGAGGCAGGAGGATCTCAAATTGTAGCCCAGCTTGGGGAATTTAATGAGACCTCGTTTCAAAAGAAAAAATAAGAAAAAATCAGGGGACTGAGGAAAAAAGTGGATGCTGGGAATGTAGTTCAGTGTGAAGGCCCTGAGTTCACTCCTCAGTAACCCCCCTAAAAAAACCCCCAGAACCCCACTGGCCACAAGGCCAGCCAGTCAGGGGCTGGGGCTGGCATGTAACCCCAGCATAGCCCTTGCCAAACATGCGCAGGACTCTGGGACCTCAGGTCACCTAGTGTTGGCTGGGACCCAGTGTGTTAAGGAAGTCTGGAGGAAACTAGGTAAGAGGTGGCAGCGGCAGTGGTTGCGCTGGACAGGTGGCAGGGGAGGGGAACCCACAGGCGGGGCCTGAGTGGATAGATAGGAGGAGGCCCACAAGGGTTGCCTGTCTGGGATTTTTTCCCCAGTACAGGAAACTGATTGACTCCAGGACCTTTGCACTGAGCTACATTCCCAGCCACCACCCTTTCTTTCATTTTGATAGTCTTTCTAAATTGCCCAGCCTGGCCAGGTGTGGGGGTGCACACCAGTAATCCCAGCACTCAGGAGGCTGAGGCAGGAGGATCGTTGCAAGTTTGAGACAGCCTGGGCTATAAAGTGAGCTCAAGGCCAGCCTCAACTGCATAGTGAGACCCTGTCTCAAAAGAGAAAAGGACAAAAATAATAATAATAAACAATAAATAAAACAAAATTGCTCAGCCTGAACTCCAAAGTGCAACTCTCCTGCATCAGCCTCCCAGAGGGCTGGAATTACAAGCGGGCACCAAAGCCAGGCGTGGTGGCCCATGTCTTTAATTCCAGCACTCGGGAGGCTGAGGCAGGAGGAGCTTTGTGAGTTCGAGGATGGCTTGGGCAACATAGTGCGACCCTGCCTCAAAACACTAGGGTTGGGAATTTGGCTCAGTGGTTTAAGCTCCTGCCTGGCAGGCGCAAGGTTGTGAGTTCAATCCCTGGTGCCACACAATAAAGAATACAAGTGGGGACCACTACACTGGCTTGGGTCATTTTATTTTATTTTTTGTTTTTTTGATACAGTGTCTCACTATATAGTCCAGGCTGACCTTGAACTCACTATGTGGCCCATCCTGCCCTGAAACTCACAGCGATTTTTCTGCCTCAGCCTCCCAAGTCGTTGGAATTCCAGAAAGTGTGTTATGCCACTTCTCCAGGCCGCAGGGTAACCTGTAAGGACAGCACAGCATTTTTGCTATGTTATTTCAAAGTCCTGGGCTGGGGTGGATCTCAGAGTGTAAGGCCCTGGCTTCCACCTACCAGGACCAAAAAGAAAAAGAAAATAAGACAAACAAACAAACAAAAATCCTCCCCAACTGACCTTATCTGCGGGACGTCCAACCTGACCCCTGTGATTTTGTGACTAGGTCTGTAGCCTGACTGGGTCCTTAGCCAGGAAAGGCGGTGCAGGCTGATTTAGGTTTTGTCCAAAACGGGACAGCGCCCCCTTGTGGGTGTCTGTGGGTTTTTTGTTTGTCTTTTTGGGTTTTTTCCTTTGTAATGATTTTGCTGTGTAGCTCAGGCTGGCCTCCAACTCTCAGGGATCTTCCTGCCTCATCCTCTTGAGGGCTGAGATTAGAGGTGTGTGGCACCATGTAGGGCTACATAGTGAGCTCAAGGCTGCCCTCAAGTACACAGTGGGACCCTGTCTCAAAAAACCAAAATGAAAAACAACCAAAAACCCAAAATGAACCGGGCATGGTAGTATATGTCTATAATCCCAGCACTCAGGAGGCTGAGGCAGGATAATTGCCGTGAGTTCTAGGCCATCCCTGGGCTACATAACCAAGTTCAAGGCCAGCCTGTACTACAGAGACCCTGTTTCCAAACAAAAAGAAAACAAACAAAAACGTCTAAGTTTTGATAGTTGTCAGGCACCTGTCACAAACAATTATATATTTCAAAATAGTTAAAATAGCTGGACATGAATGCGCATGCCTGTGATCCCAGCACTCAGGAGGCTGAGGCAGGAGGATCACCCCATGAGTTCCAGCCCATCCTGGGCTACAAAAGCAAGTTCAAGGCCAGTCTGCAGTACACAGTGAGCCTCTGCCTCAAAAACAAACAAACAGACAAAAAACAAACCAAGGTAAAATAGAGGATTCTGAATATTCCCACAAAGAAAATATAAATATTGGCCAGGAATATATAAGCCAGTTACACATTGCATAAAATGTAGCCCATAAATACTCTGATGATTTGACAGACACATGCATTGTGAAATATTTACATTCGCAAGTAAGCTAGTCAATATTTTCATCATGTCACATAGTTCTCTTCCTTCCTTTTGCTTGCTCCCTGTATCTCTTGCCTTTCTTTCTTCACTTAAAATCTACCCTTTCAGAGCCAGGCATTGTGATGCATGCCTGTAATCCCAGCACTCGGGAGGCTGAGACAGGAGGATCATTGTAAATTCAAGACCAGCCTGGGATACAAAGTGAGCTCAAACTCAGTCTGAAATGCATAGCAGGACCCTGTCTCAAAAAAAAGACAAAGGAAAAAAAAAAAAAAAAGAAAAGAAAGATCTACTGTTTCAGCCAGGCATGGTAGTGCATTTCTGTGATTCTAGCACTCAGGAGGCTGAGGCAGGAAGATCACCTGGAGTTCCAAGCCAGCCTGGACTACATAGTGAGACCCTTTCAGCAAGTGTCAAGTGCACAGTACACCACTGTTACCTGTATGCACAGCGCTGCCCCTGACAGGTGCAAGACAGTCGCTCTGCATAGCTGAAAAGTTGTCCCTCTGGACTGAGACCCCTCCTTCCCCTCCAGGGTATCTTTTATCTTGTTCCACCCCGGTCACTGCTGAACAGTGCTGGAGATGGAACCCAGGGCCTCTGCACTGAGCGACATCTCTGGTCCTTTTTACTTTGACACAGGGTCTCACTAAATTGCCAAGTTGTCCAGACTGGGCTCGAACTTGCAATCCTCCTGCCTCAGCTTCCCAAAGCGCTGGGATGACAGGTGTGCCCCTGCACACCTTCATGGGAGCCCCCTCTATCCACACTGACGTTGGCAGTAGATCTCTTGGAACTTCAGGGCACTGAGTCATACTTCTGCCGGGGGACAGCCTGGACACTCCCGGGGTGCGCTGTCACCAACTGTAACAGCTGCAAACCCTTCCTGCGGCTTCCGATTCAGGAGAACCGGGCCAGTTCCTTTAGCCGAATTCTCACGCGGAGCCTGACCCTGTGAATTCCAAGTCTCTTTGTCTTGTACTTTCATCCTCCACCGACTGAGGGCGCAGCTGGGTCTTCCAGTCCCTGCTGGCCAACTGGGGGACAGCGCACAGGCAAGGCTCTGGGGATCCTCGCTGTTGTGACCCGGCTGCAGCTCTGAATGTTGAGGGGCGGGGAGGGAGTGAGAAGGTGAGAAGATGGGGAAATAAAAGACAAAAGTAGGGGTCAGGGGGAGCCCTTACTCTCCTGATGGGAGAGAAGGAACTGCTCACCCACTGTAGCACCTTTATTCATACCCTCCAAAGAGGAAGGTCAATTTAAATCCCACTGCCTAGCAACCTGTTTGCTTGGCTGGCCTCCGACCCTTGTCCTCTTGGAGCTGGAACAGCTTGTTTATGGGGCTGGCTTTGGGGGGGCCTTGTTTTAGCCCCACACAAGTGATCAATCTCCAGTCAAGGGCTCCCTACACATCCCTCTTTTTTGTTTTGTTGTAGCACAGGATGAGTGGTCAGTTGAAGCTGGAGAAGTTGTGTTTGAAGAATTCTAGAGGAGGTCTTATTTATTAATTTTTTTGTACCAAGGATCGAACTCACAAACTCGCACCTGCCAGGCAGGCGCTTAAGCCACTGAGCTAAACCCCTGACCCTATTTTTTGAGACAGGGTCTCACTATGCAGTTCAGAATGGCCTTGAACTCGCTTTGGAGACCAGGCTGGTCTGAAACTCATAATGATCCTCCTGCCTCAGCCTCCCAAGTGCTGGGATTACAGGTGGGCACCACCACCCCTGGCTTGTCACAGTCTCATAAAAGGGAGTAATGGTTTTGTGTGGCACATGTGGCATGCGGAGCCATTGTAAAGTCCCCTGAAACCGCCAAAGGACCCCAGTGGGCATGTGCTGAGTAAGGAAGATAACTAAAATCATTGGCAAAGATGGGTCAAACCTGGGCATTACAGACAGCCAGATTAACTTTGTCCACGGCAGCTTTAGCCTCTGATGTGACTGTCCTTGGAGATGTGGAGGCCGGGTCCCCCTTGAGAATGTCAAAGAGACGACCTAAATCATGACTTGTCAGTTTAAGAGTTGGGCAGAGCCAATTAATATTACCAAATAAGGTCTGAGAATCAGATAAGGTTGTAAGGTGATTAATTTTAATCTGAACAGTTTGGGGCACAATATGTCTTTGCTGGGTGATGGAACCCAAATATGAAAAAGGTGTCATGTTTTGTACTTTGTCAGGGGCCACGACTAGACCAGCACTACAAAGGGCATTGCCCAATTGAATAAATGCTTGGTGCAAAGTGGATAAGGGTTCATGTGCCAATAGTGTATCATCCATATAATGAGTAAGATAAATAGATGGGTAAGCCTGAGGGAACGACAAAATAGTAGTAGCCACAAACTCTCCCCGCCCCCCCGGCACTGGGGATCGAACTCACAACCTCACACCTGCCAGACAGGTGATTAAGCCACTGAGCCAAACCCCCGGTCCTAGTCTTTTTTTTTTTTTTTTTTGAGGCAGGGTCACACTGTGTAGCTCAGACTGGCCTTGCGCTCATGCTGTAACCCAAGCCGGCCTCAAACTCACAATGCTCCTCCTACCTCAGGCTCCTGAGTGCTGGGATTAAAGGTGTGTGCCACCATGCCCGCAGCCACAAACTCTTGACAAGAGCCAGACTATTTGTCATTCCTTGTCGCAAACAACACCTTTGGAAGTGACGCATAGGGGCCTGATGATTAATAGATGGTAAACTGAAGGCAAAACATTTCTTATCCTGAGGATGAAGGGGGATAGTAAAAAAGCAGTCATTTAAATCCATCACCATAAGGGAAAAACGGAAAGGAACAGCTACAGGACTAGGCAATCCTACTTAAAGTGCCCCCATAAATTCCATGGTTTTATTAACAGCTCGCAAACCTTGTAATAATCTACATTTTCCTGACTTTTATTATGAAAATCGGGTGTGGTAGCACACGGCTTTAATCCCAGCACTCAGGAGGCTGAGGCAGGAGGATCCTTGTGAGTTTGAGACCAGCCTGGGCTACAAAGTGAGTTCAAGGCCAGCCTGAACTGCATAGTGAGACCCTGTCTCAAAAAAAAATAGGGCCTGCGATTTAGCTCAGTGGCTTAAGCACCTGCCTGGTAGGCGTGAGGTTGTGAATTCAATACCTGGTACCCCCCCGCCAAAGAAAATGCTAACCCCATAAATTGACTGGTGTATGGGGGAGGACATAAAGAGAGAAATGTCCAGAATGGCCTTCTGCATCCCTCCAGGTTAACAATTTTTTTTTTTTTTTTTTTTTTGGGGGCACCAGGGTTCAAACTCACGACCTCACACCTGCTAGACAGGCGCTTAAGCCACTGAGCCAAACTCCTGGCCCTAGTGTTTTGAGGCAGGGTCACACTATGTAGCTCAGGCCGGCCTTGCACTCGTGTTGTAGCCCAAGCCGGCCTCGAACTCACAAGGCTCCTCCTACCTCAGCCTCCGAGTGCTGGGATTAAAGGTGTGTGCCACCATGCCAGGTTAACAATTTAACACTTTTACTAGGCCGAGAAGCGCTGCCCACACCCTGTAGATCTGTAGTTGCCACATCCAGGCACCGTGCCGTAGGCCACTGCTGGGGGCAGTAACAGAAACATCTACACCTGTGTCTAAAACCTTTAAATATTTTTCCTTCAATGATCAATTCCATCTCGGGGCAATCCTGCTTCACCTGTTGAACCCAGTAAGTATTAGAAGACCCAAAACCCTTGGATCCCCTTTCCTTATTTATAGATTTTCCAAATTTTGTTAAGGAAAGAATAACCAATGAAGCGACACGAGAATCTGGGGGGATTTGAACTGTGTTTTGAGGCGACTGAACGGTAACCTTGATGTCCCCTATATAATCAGCTTTAAGGACACCTGGCAAAACCTGCAGACTGTTTAAAATGAGACTACTGTGGCCTAGTAATAGACTGACCCACTGTTCTTGAGGAAAAGGCCCATAGACTCTGGCAGAATAACTTGGGGCCCCATTTCAGGAGTTAGCATGAATCCAGAGGAGGAACTGAGCGCCAAGCCTCCGCTGGGTTTTGTTGTTCGCCAGAAGTTGGAAATGTGCTTGG